>JAZGTK010015297.1:0-13277 GCA_036877625.1 Ambastaia sidthimunki
AGAGATTGTATTGCTGGCACACTTTTCTAGGACACAATCCAAATTGAGAGTATTTACAAAGAGACATTACCCAGTAATGGCAATCTCAAACTCGCCTACTTTTATTTAGTAACACAAAAGCGTGATAGATACGAGCTCCGTTTAAATCATTCGAGGATCCCTCAGTGATACTATTAAAGTTGCCATGAAACAGAACGCATGTCTGAATGAACTACAGAAGTAAAACATGAGACGAGACAAGACAAGATATTGCTCTTTAGAATTTTTGTAAGTTACACAGACTAAAACTGCCTGGCCATTGGACAGTCAATATAGTCCCGTCCTCACAGAGACATACAAGGTGTTGTTTCAAGGGTAAGGTGATGTTACTGTTTTTGATTCAAGCACACAAATTAAAGAAATAATGACCTACAAAGAAATCTTCTATAATAAACACAGCAATATTCCATAAAAAAAACTATACTAAATGTTTATGTAAAACAATTTCATGGTGACTTTTAACAAAAAAAAAACAACCCATTAAACCCTTCAAACCACAAACCATGACCTGCAAGACACAGCAATGCTGAAATAATTAGTGCTCTGCTTAAACATTTATGAATCTAGTTTTATTTTTATTTATTCACAATGTACTGGTACGTGCATAAAAGTATATGAATAAGCAGGTCCTCTAAAGGTGTATTTGATTAAATTAGTTCTAGAGTGAGAAGATCCCTAAAACATCTGGGTTACTGCTAATCATAGCTAACAATTTTTTTATTTAGTTGAGTTGGTGTGAAATTTGTGCATATGGCTCAACTAATCACAAACTAGATCATCATCATTTAAGAACAAGATCATTCTCATCTCCTACTACAGCAATGCAAAAACCCCAATTTGTGTACACAAATTGTCACAGAACAAAAAAAATGAATATAAATTGCCCGGAAATATGGATGAGACTTGGATGAAATATGTATGAGTGCTTGAGAAAGATGTGGGGATCAATTTGATGACGTCTGCCACCCCCACTTCGTACCATTTCTTTGGCTGTTGTTTATTTCTGCTCTCTTGCTTGCTGGGACACACCTGACAGCTGGTTGGTCATCCTTTAAACAGGATTGAAATCTGTTAAACTGTCTGAGATTAGTCAGAACGTGTCTCACAAGTGTGCACACTAGAAGACACACAACATAGAGAACACGTAAACAACCCTACAAGCCCTTGGCTTTAGAATTTGTTTGTCAACCAAGAGGATGTATAAGGACAAAGCTTTGCAGGCCCTATGCAAAGCAGAAAGCGCCAACTACGTTATGCCGGCAGGCTAACAGGGTCTTTAGTGAGTAGAGCTAAAAATGACACCATACGCTGGATGTTGTGGTCCATGTGATGTTCTCCCAGCCACCTATGATCTCTCAAAAGCCTTCTTGCAAATCAAAGCCAAAGACTGCATGGCAGAGTTCTGAATTATTGACACGGCTGTGTTCAGTGCAATGTTCAGTGTCCAGAAGTTCCACGTGTGCAATCTCAGTGGACCAGAGCAACGCTCTTACTATGTCACTGCAAGAAATGGGGTCAAATACAAGTACTGAGTAGATGTAGAAATATTACATTCCAGCTCACATACACTCACTGTGCTCCTGTAGAACAGAAATTTTGAAGAGAATTTGGGAATTGGATAGAATGATGAGTGATGAGTGTATCTATATACTTCCGATTTTATAAATCAACTCAGACTGATTCTGAATCATGTTTTAGAGAACACTGGAACAAGATGGATTTTACAATGTGGAGATAGAAATTCCTGCACAGACATCTAATTAAGATGCTTGATGATTTAGGACCACAAGCTTAAGTCACCATGAAATCAAACTATTTTTATTTTTTATTAAATACTGCAGTGTTTATTATAACCATATGTGTGCAAATCATTGTTCTTTATTCAGATGCCCTTATAATCTTGTAAAATTCTTGAAATGTCTGAAAATTAAGGAAAACTCTTTCCCCTTTGGAACAGCGATCCTTCTTGGATGATGTCAGTCTCATGGCTTAGGCGGAGCTTTAAATTTAGGCATTTAGCAGACGCTTTTGTCCAAAGCTACTTACAATATGAGGAAAACAAAGAAGCAATCAATCACAAGATGACAATACGCATAGCCGTACATAGATACAATTTCCTAGCATACCATACTTCAGTGCTCGAGTGGACTCCTGTTGAGAGAGGGGAGAATTTTTATTTTTTTGATGAGGGTTAGACTGGTGTTAGGTGTTCCCGGAAGAGGTGGGTTTTTAGTAGTTTTTTGAATGTGGTGTGGGATGAGGCAGACCGAATCGAGAGTGGAAGATCGTCCCACCAGCGGGGGATATTGAATGTAAACTGCAAGTAGGTGGTTGTGTATGTTTGGAGGATGGTATAGCAAGACAAAGTTCGTTTGCTGACCGTAGGGATCTGGCGGAGCAAGAGCCGTTAACCACTCCCCTCAACCAGTCAGTCACTGTGAGCTTTAAAACATCTACTTTTCTATAGCCAATTAATTCTCAGTAGAAAAAACAAGCGTCACAACGTCACAAAATTGAAGTTGGCTGGAACTTCCGGGTTCACATAAAATTTAACAGCAATGTCAGTTCTGAGGTTCGAATGGAGGACGGAACCAAAACAATCAAGTGACTCTAGTCACATGAGCAGCCTGGTGTGACACACCTGCACATACAGGAAAGAGGAATAAAAGAACGGAATAGCGAAAGTAAAGATAACACCCTCCACCCTTTCATCTTCAGAGCAGCGTGATGAAAACAGCTTCAAACAGGAGGTAAATAATAGTGTCAATGCTCAGGGGGGCTTTTAGTGAGAGAAGCAACAACAGTTAGGAAAATAGGGCCCTGTTCGTTCAGGTATATGCTTTACAAGATACTGCATAGCGTCATCTTAAGAGACTGAGAAATTTGCAGGCTCCGCAATGAATGATTACTCCCAATAAAGGGCAAGCAGCCCAAGTTCTGCTCCTAATAGCAAACAAGCATAATTTTCATGGCTGAACGAGAGTTGTTAAATGGCACAAAACTTAAAAATGACGGCTGCAAATTAGTCTGCAAAGACCCATCGGAAGAAAAATGAAGAAAGTTAGGAGTGCGAGAGCAAAGCAAATAAACACTCCATAATTCATCACAAGTGCGACAGGAAGGCTTGATGTTCACAAGTGTGATTCACAAAACAGAAATTCACCACCCATACAGCAAGAAATTAGCAGTGAGAATTTCATTTACAAAATTAATGAAATAAAGCTTTGTAATATTTATCTATAATATCTGTCACAGAAAGGCTTGTTGAGAAGCTTTCTGAGGAATTAGTTTGCAGCGTTTTGCTTTTCTGCTAAACTTTGTTTTGCCTACAAATAAGGCAGCGTTTGCAGGAACATAAGACTCATTCATTCCATTACATTATACAGAGGACATGTATAACATCAATATGCTATCAATATGCAAATGCTTCAGTGAAAACAAAGGGGAGACTGGACATTATTTTAACATGTCTAATAAAGTCTCAAAAATGTAACAAATCCAGACAATGTCAAAATGTCAAGATGTTGCAAACTTAAACACCATTAAACTGAACTGAAGCCTTCACACAAAATCAATGTTTGTTTAATTCATCTTAACAGTCAAGTTTCTCCACAAATTGGAGTCATTGAGTTTTTAATACATGTATGAGAAGAGTGTCACAAAGCAAGAGTTGTAACTTTGGACGCCAGCGTTAGTGAATTACTGATTTTACAACTTACATACTGACTGATGGGGAGCAATTAAACATGCTCACAGAATTCACTCCTGAAAAAACCATCATCCTCTCTGCTCATGTCTCATTGCTGTGAGACCACATGAAAAAGCAGCAGCGCTCCATGGCAACTCACACCTCCATTAAAGCAGAAAGGATGAGAGTCATGTGACCCGGGGTCTTTTTTTCCTCAGCGCAGCAAGTACAAAGATGTGACCACATCAAGAATTCATAGGCCATTGTGTGCCCAAAGATTAAGTCCACGATCAGTCTGAATCAGTGCTGAGCTTAGACGCTAAAAAAAATAACAGAATTCACACCCTTGATGGATCAAAATTTCAGTTCACAGAATCAGCCATGAGCTTCATAATAATTAAGTCTGACCACAAATAATCCACCTGGAAATGTTTAAACCACTATTGTAGATGTTTTGCCTTTTCTTGGTTAACAGCAGAAGATATCTTGGTTATAGAGTTGTTGGGTAAGCCCTTTATACCGTTTACTTATTCTCAAATTCATGAACGCAAGAAGATCCTATTTGATCAACAGAGTCCACCCTGTTACACAGAGGCAGAATGCAAAAGAAATAAAAAAAAAATAGTAAAAAAAACACAGAAGTTTTGCACTTAAGGTCTACCGATTGCATTAAACCAAGATGATCTTTCATCAAACAACACAGCAGACCTGAGTGCCTTTAATATGTGGCTGGCCTGCAAAGAACATTGTGTTCAAAGAGGCACTCATCAGATGACCCGCTTCCTTTCTTTCAGCTCTCAATCCTGTCATAGATTCCCATGTTCTCTTTCTGTGTCTTGTCAAAACATTAAGGGCATTCACATAAACTCATAGATCTATATGGGAGCCGTGCAAGGCTAGACCTTTGAACACACTCTTGCTTTAAGGCCACTGTTTGAAAGGGCTCAAAATATCAGCAAAGCAGGATTGTGAATGTGCGAGAGAAAGAAACTCGTGTACAAAAGCTACACCCATCCAAGGAGGATGCCGACCGCAAACGGGTCACTCTGGGCAGCACTCTGAGGTGGAAATGGATATTGTGGAAAGGGCGTGAGAGGACAAAAGCGCTCGCACTCTATCCTCTGAGTTTCCTGCTTTTTCCTCTCCCAGCTAGTAAACACAGCACTAATCTAGTACTACTAGTGTCTGTTGACAGTCTCTGTTACTAAGTAACAATCCTTTAACTTTACTAAAAAATGACATTGATTCTATTAACACTCAAAGCCTATTGATTAGACATGTTTTAAACTTGCCTTTCGGTTCCCTGAAGAAACCTATTTTCCTCCTCCAAGTAAAACTTTGACAACAGATATTACATAAACACATTGGGCAACAGATGGCATTACAAACCATTTTAAACAAGTTACATAATGTTACACTTGAGCCTCAAACTTTGAAAAATACACAAGCTCTGGAGCCCAAACTTCATAGGGTCACACTCTTCAACTCACATTTAATAAATCTACAACTGTGACTGTAAAGAAAAGAATTTCCCTTTTAGTGCTGAAAGATATTTAGGTTTTGGGTAGACTTGTGTTTACAGGACCTACTACAGTGTTTACTATTAACCGAGACCCCCAAGTTACAGAGATTGATAGAACAGTTTGTTTATATTATTATGTGGATGCTGGACTCGGTACAAGCAAAAACAAATTTTACAAAGAGTTTGAGGGCAGAAACTATCTGTAGAACAACTTGCCTTAGCTGTGGTCGGTGCTAACATGTGCTTTTCTACAGCCACGCACGCGTCGTACATAAATTTGTAAAAATTGATAATTTTACACTCACAACGCTCAAATCTGACAGTAAGTCTATTTTAAGGCCTAATAAAATGGGAATTGCCTCCACACACATTGGCGGGTCCTTCGTGTGGATTTAAAGCCCTTGGAGGAGGAGGCGATTGCAAAGGATGAACGTCGATTGTTGGCGAGCTAAGCTAACATGCTAAGCTAACAGCTATGAGCTGCCATTGATAACACGGGAACAAAACAGGACACTTTATTGGAATAAGCACTGGGACTAAAAGCCGGTAAAATGGAAAATCTGGTCAAGTAATTGCCCGTCTTTATTTCGATAGCCCAGAAGTGGATATGCTAATGGTGTTACCCTTCTAAGCTCAGCGTCCAGTAACTAGCCGGCTAAACAACAGCAAAACAACCATAAACAAGTTTAAAGCTACATCATGATGATACTGTGAAGGCTTTGCTGATTATTAATTATCCAAAACGTTAACAGATCTTGCTCACATGTAAATTTTATAAAATGCGTCCAGGTTTAACATCCTCACATCATTTGTATGGCAACGGTAGCTTTTTATCTGACGTTACATTTAAATCCATTAACAAGACAATATTAATAGAAACGTTAATACATTTTAATAAGGCCAAATTAATGTAAAGCAAAAATGAAACAAAACACAGCATTAGAACTCGATACTGCAAAATAAAAACATTTGATCCTTTAAGTGTTGTTGTACTGGATTTGTTTTATGCAACAACTGAACTCTTACATTGTGTGTTTAACTTTAAAAGAGGTAAATATGCCTCTAAGAGCTTTGAAGTAGTGTGTAAACAATTTATCTGGAAAAAGACATTTTTAAATGCTATTCAGTCAGTTTTACTACACAACACTTGCCTAAGCAAGAGAAAATATACCGGGTTGCAAATAAGCAGTAGAACATAAATGGGGTTATAAACAGGGGATAAAGAGACATGCATGGGTCCAATAAAGCATGAGGTTGTGCAGTGATCACATGACTCTTTTCTATCATAACCCTTTCAAGTTTGCCTTCAGCTAAATGCATGTTAAAAACAAAGCGTTTAATTGCAGAAATAGATATATTTACCCTGGAAACTGTTGGGAAGGCAATGGAAATATAAGGCTCCGGTCTATATGGCCACAGGAACAGTTGCTTCCTCCAGATATCTTATCCCAAGTCCAGACTAGTCACCGGTGTCTCCTCTCCTGTCCCCCAATGTGCCCGAAAGAAACCTAAAAGGGTCCTCCGTAAACGAGTTGAAGTTTCACAGACACCACCAATCAAACAATTTTATCCGAGCATTAAAGTATGTGCGACACACACACCTTTTTAATCCATGTAGCAGGAGTAGCGGTAATTATTTGTTTATACTCTACAAAGGAAAAGCCCTATAATAATATATGACCGATCCGAAGAAGACTATGGTTACTCCAATGCCTCTCCGTTAAAGCGCGATCGCCTTTATCCAACCGATTCCTGTACGACTCCCTGTCCACGGATGATGGCGTCAGGGTATCGTCTAGTTACGTCAGCAGCTCCGCCTTTCAGTGTCGCTTAAATATGATGTGATACACTGTCTTACTTAGTGAAATAGCGCCGTCTTTAATCGCACGTTATCTTCACTGATTTTTTTTGTCCTGTATAATTATACATATATATCTGCATGTTTTTGTGCAGTCTTGGTGGATGTTGTCTGGTGTCTGTTCAGTTTAGGTGTATATATATGTGTGTGTGTGTGATCACTTTTTCCGCTCAATATGGATGTTATACATTTTAAATCGATTAATTGTACATTTACGCATGAAGGGTTCACCATAAGGTGATGTCATGGGTAAAGACATGGGTCAAGTTTTTCTTTTCTTTATTTTGTCTTTGTTGTTTCAATGTTTTAATCTTCCAGGAACAGACCGTAGCATTAAAGAATGTGTTTCTGAGAAGCATGGAATTGGTGCTGCCATGGTGCCAACCTAAGCTCAACATCAGTTTTAGCTGAAGAGAGAAAAACAACACTTCAAAAGAGACCCTGGCAAATAAAACTACGCTTTACATAGCTCAACAGTAAGGCTACAATACAGCCAGTTGTTAAAAACATGCTAACTAGCGTTTATTAAAATGCTAATAAACGCTATGTTCTATTCACAACAATCTACTAACACATAAGATATAATTATGTAGATAGCTAACAAAGTAATCTGTAATGTGTTTAAATATGTTTAAAACACAAGTACAAACAACTTATTCAAGAACCCAAAGTATCTACACATATTCTTTTGATCAACAGGGTTCTTATAGCCAAACAGACCAGACAAGACTTGGAAGGGGAAAAAAATGTAATGACTTCCATCTGGAGCTGTTTTCCACCACTGTTACACATCGCTTGTGCAGTATCACGTGACAATAGCGCCGCTCTTTCTCTAAAGTTGCTCCAAGACCCACTCATAGGTAAACAATGTTCTTTCATATTCCCATAATATTCCAGACATTCGCTAATAGAAAATACACAAAGTAAAAGCTATAAAATGCGGATGAAAGCCAAATGAATGTTAACTTTTTTTTAAATAAAACAGTCTTTGGTGCAGAATAAAAATTAAGGCTTACCAAAAGTCTACAGAATATTTCATATCACATACAAAACATTAGTTGTCATTCTCTTAAATTGATGAACCAACACAGATCTGAGCTCATAAATTATTGTTTAGTATTACTCAAAGCATCACTGATTTTATGCGTATCAGTAATCACACCTTTGAATGAGGCTATAAACTCTAAGCAGTCAAGAAATACAGCTGTAGATTTGTCATAAGTTTGATAGTGGTGTCAGAAGCTAGCGTGAGCCTGTGCTAGCATATGTGTCACTCCCTGGGTCAATTATTTATGAGACACTTGAAGCACCTCTTAGCTCATTTTTACTGTCTCCACTCCCAACAAGTAGGGTACTGAGGCACATTCATTTATTCACATGGACAGACACTGTGTGTACATTACTCAACACTCCTTCCTTCCCAGAAACAGGGCAAAGGAAGATTGTGGGATAGAATAATTGAGAGACAGAGAGATAAGAGACAATCCTGGGAAAAGCAGTACAGCAGATTTTGCGGTTTAGAAGTGATGTCAAGACATGAGCATCATGAGAAAGAGCATTTTAACCGCAAAAAGTAATATTTTATTGCTCTGTCATTTTTACCATATTTGGAATATGGTACCAAATAATTAAGTTACATTACGGATGAATGTATTTTTAACAAACTGTACAATGATGTAACTTCTGCAAATGTGTATAGATTCAGAAAGCAATTGTATAATTGTACACATTGGATGTTTTAACAGAATGCAATAAAAGCACAGAATAAGTACCATTAAAATGTAAAGATATATTTTGCTGTTGTCTACGGAAACGAAATGACCAACTTCCATATTTACCATCTAATGTAGGTGCAGTATTTTGAATAAAGTACCACATTTACTTCCTCTTTGATGATAACAGACATGCAGTGATATTAATACACATGCACTCATACAAGAACAGTCTTTTGTTCCTCTTTTATTAAAAAAGTATAAAGAAGCAGGGGATTTTTGTTGAGTTGTCTTTTCCTATGAATTAAATTTAAATGGCAACATAGTATCATTTAAAGCACTTGAAATGTTGCAAAACATAAAAAATACTGTAACACAATTTACAAAGGTATAAATTATTGTCTTTATATTTACATGAAATAATAAAATGCTGATTGACAAAATTCTGTGGCACTTGCAAAGTAATAATTACACCAAAGAAACATGGTTTGTCATTTTTTTAACAAGATCTAAAAATGGCCAAAATATAAATTCAGTATTAACAGTAAAGGTCCATATCAGCTTCCAAGACAAAAACTATTGTATCTTCTTCAGTGCAACATATAGGAATAAAATGTACTCTGTTTGTTTTCTTGTGTTCTTCTTGTCCAAAGGGCAATGTTGTTTACATACCAGTGTTTAATATTTTACACCATTCTCACCAATATCTTTTTTAACATATTATATTAACAGCATTATGAAACATAATCTAAAAGTAGTAATTGATTTAGGTCCATCAGGTCCACACTACAGCAGCTACCTATGAAGCCAGTGAAAAAGAAAACAGATTAGGCATGAAAAAGAACAGGATCAAGTCAAATAATGGCCCCTCTTAATATCTTCATACATGCTTGCCTAAATATGAGCTGTAACTGCTATAACAACTACTGTACATTGACTGTATGGATGGACAGCACACATACATTTGTGCATCTATGTACTGTACATTGTATTTACTGGAAATATATTCCATTTATGACACCAAACTCCAAAGAAGTTTTGTTTTTAGGTCAAACTTGCAGTATGTCAATTCATGTCAAACAAAGATCATGTCCTGAGATGCATTTGTGAGCTCAGACATTCTCAGTTTGTGTTTATGAAAACATTAATTTCTTATTCTTGACATCACCTAGCCATTGTCTAGCCTGGTCCCCCACAGTGTTTGATACCAAAAGAATCCTGGGAAAAAACAGCCTAAATGACGTAAGCCTACATTCCTGGCTTGTGGACTCTGACCCTCTGGCGTTCCCAGGAGTAGAGAGAGAGAGAGAGAGAGAGAGCACAATGAACATCCAAAAGGATGAAAAAGAGGCCCTCCACATCTCCAGCCTGATCTGAGCCACACTTCCATGCATGCCTGCCTTAATGACTTCCAGATGTTCCTGCTGGCAGTGTGGACGCAGAGGTCAGAATTCACCAATCACAGCTATTCTGTTCTTCATACGCAGCCCCATCAAAATAAAGTTGAATGACAGAGTCTGTGTCTGCATCAACATTAGTAAGTGTGCATTTAAGTGTTTGTGTAAGTTCAGTTATGTAGGGGTCAATAGCCAATGATATTGTTTATTACGTCATTACACAGCCAGTACAAAACAACTGAACGGTTGAGTAATTAATTCAGTAGTTCTTTTTACTGAAGTAAAATAAGGGGTAACTTTATGTCATTTCAAAGTTCCAGGAAACGATACCTCACACATTACACTAATGGGTGTGACACAGATGTACACACATCTTCATGCCTTGTCTTGTAATACTGCCTCCTGTTCTCATGTAAAGCACATTTATACCATATCCATGTCAGCTGACCCCCATGTCTAACAACCCCCATGTGATAAAACAAAGTTTCATGTTACTGGGAACCTCATAACTGCTCTGTGTGTTTTACATGTATACATTTAACATGTTATTATTATTAATAACAATTTTTATTTGATTAACGTTCAAAGGACGTTGTTCATGTACAAACTACAGACATCATTCCTGAACTCAGGAATGCACAATGTACAACATCTGTTACAGTTTTGTCCCGAAATTTAAACATTTGCAAGTCGAGACAATGACTTCCCTGTTTCTGTTACTAACCATTAGACACCTGTCCAAGCAATTACAGTATGTGAATATCCTTCAACGTTGTTCTGCAAATTAGACACACCAGGTTTAGACAAGAACCATATGCAGAGTAAAGAAATAGTAAGTCAAGTGTACTTACAAATAATCTATTCATTAAATTTGGCCTGTGTCCACAGTCAAGCCTCTGTCTGCAACAAATGGTGAGAAGACACAAGGATACTTTTAGGAAAAATTACTGAACAAAAAACAATGTTCATTTTTAATTTGTTTCTGTAATAAATTGGACATGGCACTATTTTGACACCTGTAGGCCTATGTGTCACAACTCAAAAGTTACATTTACAGACCATTTGTATGGAGGGTGTTTTGAACATTACAGTTTAAGTTCCAGGAAAAACAGGGTAGATAAGTTTACGAAGAGCAACTTTACGTAATTTTACGTAACTGAAGTCGCGTTTTTAATGCAACAGCTCCCCCTGATGGTAAAAGCCCAAATTTTACAAAAAAATCATTATTGGGCTGAAAAATGAAATGCTATTTTAAAGTTTTTATATTTAAGGGAAGGGTATGACATTTCAGAGAGGCTAGCAATAGCGGCTAGCGTTGAAAGCTAAGATTCCACCCTCCCTTCAGAGCGCTCTCCAAAGCCAGGCCCCCTCCAACACATGAACACATACATACATAGTTTGACAGATAAGTAGGACATTATATAATTGCATTCAGACAGAATACAGGACATTTTACGGTCCTGCAACTTCCAAAAAGACGTATATTTTTATATATATATATATTTAGACTACTTTACTCAGTGATTGCTATCAGGGTGTGATAAGACTTTCAACCAGCATAACAAACTTGTTTTTAAAAAAATCAAACACCCTGTTTTTATTGTAATAATGTTGTATATGAGCAGAAAGTCTATGAGAGCCTATGACAAGTAGTACATTAAATACGTCAGGACATTAAGCCATTGATAAATCCTTTGCCAAGTATACTTTATACTTTTCTTACAATACCAGATTGATTTTGTATAGCACTTGTGACTTCTTCAACTGCACACAGAGCATAGAGACCAGATACAAATATGATAAAATGATTAATCACTATGTGCAATATCTGAGACACACAGGAACGCAGCTATAGACAGTGACTCATAGTCAGAAGATTAGTATTAGGTATAATAGTGGTTATCTAACTAACTCACCTTTTGTCATCCAGTTTTCTAGGTCTTCCATTTCTAGTTCCATCACTGATGGAATATCATCATCAAACATGGGCCTGGAAACAGGCAAAAAACAACGCGTTCATATTTCAAATATTATCAGGTTTATATTTATGTCACATTTTTATAATTAGAAATAAAATGAATATTAAGCACATTTTAAGAGATGAGGTTAAGGAAATGAGTCAAATACTTTTTGATTCATCAATCATAGCTCTGTATCTATATTTACAAAGCTGACTTACAAAGCTGACAGTGCTTATCAGGTGGAAGTTGGTTTTGTAAGTTCTTGTAGGCAGATTTTTATCTTTAAAGTGGAACTTAACAGTGTGTTGACATCATTTTGTCACATTTTTAAATATGTGAACAGTCTGATTTTCCAAAGGATAACAGAGCCACTGTGGATGCTGTTGGTTAGACATGACTTCATCAAACTGCATGTCACAAGTATATTATAGGAATACAACATTTTTACATGGTGATCTGCATTCCATGATAGCAATGTCTAAGTAATGCATATAACTCACATGAAAATAGCAAAATAATATAATGAGCATATGCTCTTAAAATAATAATCATTTAAAAAGTAATACTAATGTAATTGTGCAACTGCAACAATTTAAGATGTCTAAGTTTAAAGTTTAGGTAGTTTCATGGTCTCGTAGTCTGATAGCGTGCAACATGGGCTCCACACACACACACACACACACACACACACACTTTGTACTTCTTAGAGTGAAAAATAAAAGGAAATGCGCACCATCATAACTAATCTACCAAATGCAACACAAACTACAGGAAACACAAAACATCACATACTGATTATAGCTATAGTAAAGATTTGTACTTACATTGGTACCTTCTCATGGTCTTCATTATCCAAATAATGATCTTCTTTTGTGTCTTTAAAAAAGAGAAGATAAAAATAGTTTAGAGTCACAGTCCTTTATCAGCTTTTGTTTTGTGTTTCTAAGGAACTAACTGTGAATAACCAAACAAATACAGACACCCACACACACAAGGTTTTCCTGTGAATTTTGACATAGGTTTTCAAACTGTTTGTTGCCAAGGACCTTCAAATATGATGAACCTTTCGTGATGGTCCACCTCTCTTCCCTCTTACATTT
>JAZGTK010015298.1:0-13277 GCA_036877625.1 Ambastaia sidthimunki
ATTTTGGGACTTGCGTAAAGTAATGCATTAAGTAACAAACTGCAGGTATAGTTTACCATACCTATCCAATACTTATCCATATTTATGTTATACAATCCAATAATTTGACAACTAAAAATTGTTTAGGTTTTTTTGTAAACATACATTGCCTTATCAGAAGATGCCCCTTGCATAGGAGTTACACTTTGTACTCGGTAAATAATGTCTTTCTTTCAACCCTAACGAGCTTTTGAAGCGTTGAAGTGAGTCGGATGTCAATATGGCACAATGTAAGTGTTGCTCACTGTAGTGTTTCATGAGCCGCGCGTCGTTTCCTATTTACCGCAGCTCGAGCGCTTCATTGTGTTGCGCGACTTCGGTTGTCATGGCGACGCAAAACCTTCCATATAACACAAGACAACATGACAAAGTTATGCGACAGTCAGATCGCGATTTTCCAATGGAAACGGAAAAACAGCAGCAGGTAGAATACTTAAAAACTGCACTTATGGTGGGTTTTATGTTTAAATGTATAAAATAATAACTTCTATTAAACATTAGGATTAAATTGAAAAGATAAAATAAGATACTGGTGATTTTTTTACGTGCAATGCAATGCTATGTGCCAAAATCATTTTTTAATATATAACATGCTTCTGATATGCAGTTTTAAATGTTTCATGAAACCATAGCTACACTTTCTCACAAAATCTGATATTTCACTGAACAGCAGCTATTCTTGTACTTCCATTGCTTTTGGACATGGTAGTACAAGAGAATTTACATTATTGTTTTATCACTGTAGTGTCAAAGTATTTCTTTGAACAGTTTTAATGCGCCCCCTTTCAGGACCAGGATACCTGGACCCCAGTGGAGCCCACTGACTCTACAGAGTCACCTGATGACACCGGCTCGCTCAAAGATCTGTCTGTAAACACTACACCACTCACAGACAGTGGAGCTGAGAGTGACAACAGCGAAGACTTTGATATGGGAATATCAGAGACCAGCTCTCTGGTGGAACAAACTGACTCTTGTTATACAGTAACCTGTACAGTCAACATTGCAATAGCCATTCTTAAAGGTACGGTAGCATGATTTGATGCTCATTGTTTCAGCCTTGATAAGTTTGCATGGTCATGTTTTATACGAAACCAGAAATTCTGTGATTTTAATGTTATTTTTCCAATCAAGAGGAGGATGAGGAAACTTTAGGCATGTCTGATAAAAGGAAAAAGGAGTCAAAAAAAGAAGCGTTTAGTGAGGTACTGGAGGCCCCGAGGGCTGATGGGTATTACTGCATTGAGTACAATTTACTTCCTGATGACCCTGAGCCAACCAGAGTGGATCTAGTGATGTTTGGCCTGGCAGCTAAGATCTACATGGATAATGACACTAAGGTGAATTACTGGTATTATGTAAATTAGTTGTGAGGTCATAGTGTGATTTTGTAAACTATCATTAATTTATATGTACTGTAGAATTGCACCAAGTACTAGTGTTTCTGTAGCTCCATTGCGTTAGCAGTGCAAAGGTTGTGGGTTCGATTCCCAAGGAACTTATGTAGTGATAAACTGTATAGCTTGAATGGACTGTAAGTTGCTTTTAAGCGTCTGTAAAATCCATAAATGTAAATGAACTAAACAACTTTGTCTTTTCCTTGATATCTAAACAGGTGTTGGTGTAAATGTATGGTAATGAATTATGCATAATGTTTTGCATCACTGACGCAATGAAAGCTGGTTTAGGGTATCAGTTAATGACCCCTGCAGACTCTATTGTGTGTCTTGCTGTGAACATTTTTTGTCTACCACTTAAAAAGTACAAAGAATTAGTGAGTGTGATAAGAATTTAAAAGAGTTTTAATCAGTAATTTTTGTTGACATTATCGAATGTATCAATTTAATTTGTCTCACTGAGATGCAGTACATCATAATATGTGATAAGATTGTGTGCTGTACTTCATGACAAGGTGCTAAAGCCATGGCGAGAAGGAAACCAGGTGTGGGTGGGCTGGTCTTACACTTTGAAACTAAATGTGACCAGAGAGCTCATCATTAAAATGGCTTCGCATAAGATCACCATCAGAGTGTGGGACAGCAAAGATAAGGTGTCCTTCAAAGCCTGGAATGACAGACCTAAAGCCTTCAGATTGCCACCAGTGAGATCTGGAGAAGATCCAGATCAAATGGGTACGGTCTTCTATTAGAAATCATTAGATTTAGATTCTATTAAATTTACAATAAAGTAAAGAATTACAGTAAAAAACGTTCTCCTCATCTTTCCTCAGTTTGTGCCAAATCTTGCTTTGACGTTTGAAAACTGACAAAAACTGACAAAGTTCTCACAAATATTTTTAAAGCTGGCATTAAGAAGATGGTTTGGAAGCTGAGAACCATGTATGAGAAGGAAAACCTAAGATCTCAGACATCTTTAAAACACCACAGAGTTCCAGTAGATGACTTTAAGAAGCATTCTGAACTTAACTGTGCCACAGGTACGAATGTTTACACAATCATGAAAGATTATTGATTTGCAACAACATATATTTGTTTAGATTCCAAAGACACACATAAACTGATCAATCAAATAGGACCTTGAATAAAAACATCAACCCGATGCATAAAATAAATGGTTCCTCTTTTTTTGTGAAAACCTACAGCTGAATTTGAATCCTCCACCATTATAAAAGCCCCTCAAGCATTTATTAATCTATTATTTAAAACTGCAATCCGTATCTTTTGAGGTTAAAATGAACAAAAATCAGTTATTGAGCAAGTACATGACACATCAGTGTTCCACACAATCTCCTAACTTGACCCCAATACCCAACTATAAATTTATAATAATGATTTAAAATTTCATGGGGAAACTTCATTTGACTTTAACACATGTAAAGTAACCTGCAATTTTATGCTTCAAACAGAGATGGCGATAGCGAGGCAAAAGTTAGGCAAAAACTACTTCTTCATCAAATTGCTTGATACAGTTACACAATATAAAAAATGACCTCATCTTATTCTTCTCAGGTCTGTCACATCATTATGACTCTTGATTATCACTCAGTGCTTGTCATGTATGCTTGTCTGAACTCAGTGCCTGTTAAGTGTGGTTTGGCTAAAGATAAGAGCAAAATACTGCCAGCTAAGAAGATGCTCTTCCTAAAAGCAACCCTGGAGAATTCAGAACTCCTAGAGGCCAGACCGCAGATGGAGGCAGCCTCATTGGAGCTCAGTTTAGCTTCTCTCCTTGCAGGTAATTTCTGCTGGGCACCTTCTGAAAAATTTAAAGTGTGTGTATAATTATACACCCTCACACTTGTATTGGCATCACCTTTGAGAAACAAGTGGTTTCCAAGAAGGCCTTATTATTGGTTAATAATGGTGTTTTTAGTAACAGTGAATGACTTTTATGTCCCTTATACCACCATTAGTAAGCTGTTGCATTCACCCGCCATTATGGCTCCCATCCATAGGCTTCCTATAAGTGAGTGGTATGTTTATATAATTCAGTGCATGACTTCAGCAGTTATTTAGGGGCTGTTTCTCTTAGCCTGAGCACGGTGGGGCGGAGTTGTGTAAGGGGCTTCTCTGCAGGGTCGGTGCTACTTAGCCTCTAATTGGCTGTGGAATGGCACCAATCAGAGGCGTCCGACTGCTTCTTTAGCTTTTGATGTGTCTCATTCAGAGCCCCAGCAGGAGCTCCTGATGAAAGCCTTCACTTAGGAAATATGTTAGCCTCGCTTCCATAAAGCCAAGCCAGACAAATCACATGTAGCTACTTTCATTGCAGGATTTGGTATTTATAGGGTGGAGGCTATTATCCAATCCTGCTTACTTTTCAGAACTGTTATGAATTATTTACAGAATCCTCATGAGCAATATACAAAAAATGTGCTTCACATAGAAAAACTTTCAAAAAAGGTTTTTTGCAGTGGTTCTTTGAACTATAAAAATAAAAGAAAGAAAAAAATGTTCTTTGGGGAACCAAAAGTGTTTTTTCTATGGCATCGCTGTTAATAACCTATTAAACCCTTTATTTTTAAGAGTATGTCTGTCAGTCACCTGGTCATTATATTTAATACTAAATAAAGAATTTAGCATTCCAGAGTTGTTTAATATTGTGTTGAGTGTCAGCTATCATCACTTTTAACATGTACTTTATTTATTAGGGGCAATGACACTTACTGACTGCCTGGGATCCTGTTCTAGAGAAGTGAATGAGGGATTCTGGAGCGTCACTCTGGATCAGCCTCTTATATCTAAACAGCTAAAGGCTGAACTTAACCCGCTGGTCATCACAATTTTGTCTGCTTCATCTTTACCATCCTCTCCAGTTCCCTTTCATATACTTAAGGTATACAGTTAATACAACGCTCTGTCTGTTGTGATATTTATTTTTGATGTGAGCCCCATATAGATATTATAACCAACACGATGCCTTTTCTAAAATGATCAGTTATATTTAGTAAAAAGTCACTTCAGGTTTGCTGGGGTAATAATCACATTTCTGTTTCAATAGGAAAAATGTCTTCCTGTGTACTGCCAGTACAAGTTCCACAACATGCCTGTTTACAGAACCAGAGGCCATGATCACAACCCTAATATCTACTTAAAAGATACAAATGTGATTTTTACTGGTCTACTTAGTCCCGGACAGCTACATGAGTTCCTCAGAGGTCCACCCTTAGAGATCGAAGTCCACGATCGCGATAGAAAATTCGAAAAACCCTCAAGACCTCCAGCTGTGTTTGGCACCGACCCCAGTGATGGAAAACTAGCAAGTGTGGATCTAGGTATCACCAAACAGACAAAACTCTGTGATCCATATGGCATTGCAAAACTAGATCTTTCAGATCTTTTAACAGGATGCCAATATTTAAAGCTCAAATTGCCTATTAGATGTTCTGCTACTGAGCAAAGTAAAGAGAGAACTAAACTTCAGATAGGTTCCTTTGAAGTTCCTTCAGATATCTCTATGCCAATGGGTCATTATCTAGAAGCTGACTCCTATCTAAAAGTTCAGGTGGAAATAGCATCTCCCCTACATCTTGAGGACATCAAAAGTGAAGAAGATTGCCCCTTTGGTCGCATCATATATGTTTTTAAATACAATAATTCATCTGTCTTAACCAAACTGACATCTGAAATTCTACAAGTCAATTCAGAAGCTTTCCAGCTAGACTGTTATCCAGAGGAAACAATTGAACGGGTCCTTTCTGGTCATAAAATGAGTGCCAAAGACAGAGAGAACAAAACCCGGAATGTTCTCACTGGGTTTCATATGATGGATAAAGCTCTACACCTTTTTGTTCTGGAAGGATTAAAAGATCAAGCCGTCAAACGACTGTGGACCAAAGTGCCAATAAAGTAAGAAAGTCATCATTTAAAACGCTTCCATGTGTGCACAAAATTCACCAATATACAGCAACGCAAAATTCCTGAAGATCATACAGACCGATCTGATCTTTTCCAGGCTGGATGGAGATGAGGGGGAACAGGTGACTGTGCTGTATAACTCAGACTTCAGCTTCTCCGAGCGTCTCTATGACACGCTTGATGTGGGTCTGACTCCCATTTACCTTCTGAAGCCACTTGAGACCATCATGAGTGAACCTCTGCTGTTTATCAGAAACATGGTGCCTCACAGTTGCCTCCAAGCCATGAAACGGTAAAATCAATTTCACACAAGATGCAGTTTGTCTTTGCTTTCCCAGTGTGGCACGTTTTTCTCTGTAGGAGAAACCTCAATAAACAGACTAACAGTATTATTGTTTGTGCTTGCTAATTGCACTTTTTGACTACAGGGTAACAAGACATCACAACAATAAATTTAAATAAAACCTTTGTTTGCTAAACCTAGAGTATCATAGTTGTAATATTGGAATATACTAATATTGAAACTAATATTGGAAACTGTTCCATTTTTAACTGATCACATTTTAGAATAAGCCACCTCTGCCAAGCCAAGAAGCTTAAGGAAGCAGTACACAACAACCTTTTCCCGTCAGCTGACATGGTTCTTAGTTTAAGCAAGAAGTTTGGATTGGTTTTTGAAAGAGGGAAGTTAAAACTGGAGACAAAGACCTCAGAGAAACCTCAGGACATACCGGATCATCACACCATCAGTAGGAGAAACCACACACCTCTTGATAACTTCAACACAGAATATCTCCAGTGGAAACAGCAGCTGGGTCACAATGTAAAAGACTTCATTCAGGTGATTCATTATTTTCTAACAAGTTGGTAAAATAATTGTTCTCCTAGAAAATGAATAATAATAATTTGCCATATGCAATAATGTATTTCAGGCCAATATTGAAGATATCCACAGGGCCAGCAGTGACTTACAAAAATCAAAGCCTAATGCACTTTTGGACAATGTTGATGATGCACAACCAATTAATTCACACAACGTTCGAACCGTGAACTCAGCTCAGGGCAACGAACAACTACACCGAGACATAGTATAAATAACTGACAATCTTGACACATAAATACAGCCTTTTGCTGATTTACTGTTATACATAATATCTCCATTGATGTTGGGTTGGACAAAGTACAGTAGGTAAAATGCTAAACTCTACATTAAAGTAAAACTCACAATTTTTTCTCTATTTAGATTTCCATTTGCATTCCCTTCATCTACCCCGGCTTTAGAAGCAGTATTGAATCGAACCATCATCCAAAACGACCAGACGATGCACGAATAGAAGAACTAAGAAAGGTGCCCTTGCGGTCACATCGTACCACTGTTGCCCCATCTGTGTCATGTTTCCCTCTCATTGCAATGTCAACTTTATGAGCATTCCTAAGTTCTTAAGCAAGAAGATAGAGTTTTACTGATGTTTACTTTCAGTGCCACTTCTTTACAGACCCCCGATCTTTAGGGATATTTAGTTGCATGTCTTGTGACAGGGCTAATGCTGACTGAGTCATGGCTTGCCTTGTGTTATCTAGATGCATGTGCTGGCCTGAAATTGATTTATCTGCTTTTCAAAATCTGTAATTTATTATTCCCTGTAAAACATGAGCGTAGCGCCCAAAAACGCAGAAAGATTGATGTTATCATTAGCAGTTTCTTCTCTTTAAACAACTGAAATGTTCAATGCATGTTTTCAACAGCGCTAATTTGTTACGATAAGTTCTCTTTGATTTTGTTGAATTGTCATTATTTCTGTCCACTCCCACCTTTAGCCTTGGAGAGAAAACGTTCTCCATGGAAACAAACTGAAGCCGAGTCTTTCCAGAGCCAGACTGCCATGGATCCATAGACATCAGGATTTTGAACTTTATTCCCAGCCGCAGCTGCCGTTTGGTCCAGAATTCCCCCTGAGCATCTACTTGGCTGGTAATGTCCCACTTCACGTGACTAAAAATGTAATTAAAATCACAGAAACCAAAATTAATGGCCTTATTTTCATTGTACAACTAGCTATTAGTATTACTAGTAGCATGCACTGAATTTTACTTGGTTGCAGGCCAACCTAAAATAATTTGTCCCTCTAACAGACATTTTCACAACTGTCAGCATCCTTAAAGACAGGATGGGTAGGCGATTTGTTCCAGAAATATCTTTTGTTATGATGGTTTTTATTTGTTAAGTCTCTTCACATCCTGATAGCAATCACTAAGTAGTCTAAATTTATTTACATAGCTTCTTTGGAAGACACAGCCCTGAATGCAATGATAGCACGTCTTACTTTATCTTACTTTATAAAATTATCTGTTTGTGTTTTGGAGGTGTGGCGGATCTCATGCTTTTAATGCTAGCCTCTCAGAAATGATGTACCCTACCTTTAATCAGAACTATGCCAGAAGTTTAATGCACGCTTATTTTGCTTTGTTTGATTTTCCTCAGGAGAAACTCTACGTGAGGAGCAGCTACAGGCTGCACACGCTCAGTATAACAGATGGATGAGGAAAATATTGTTATTGGAAGAAAATGGAAGAGTTCCAGAGTTTAAGTGTCACATGAAGAGAGCAGATCTGAACAAACTAGAAGATATTCTGAAGGACAAACCCATGAAATATTCTCTGAAAAAAGCAGGAATAGTTTTAAAGGTAACGCTTTCATTTTCCACTTTGATAAAATCAAATACGATTCTGAAAAGGGTGTAATGTTAATTTAACTTTTATTTTGAACCCAAATGATTTGGAAGTCACATGGTCTGAACCTTATTCCATCTAAGTGATGGATATCCTGGATAAGCACTCAGGAACACATGTCAGTATGCCCTAAAACAGCTTAAGATTGCTATGTGAGACCTAATCCCTCTTTTTTCCCCAGCCCATTCCAGTTACTTCTGTGGTCCAGCATCCTGATCCAGCCGACTCAGTTGAGAGAGAAGCCAATATTCCATTTGCTCCTGGACCCTTTCAGAACCACAGTCTGAGCTGGGACAAAAACACCATCCCAAGACACCCATCCCTCTACAGCAAGTTCCACTTCAGGTTAGAAAAAATCGTTTCGCTTTTCGTTTTCTATTTTAATAATCGTTTAATATTTCGTTGCCTGTGTTACGAAAGCTTAAAAGGTCTTTAAAGCACAGAAACACAAAACTGAAAACACAATTTGACGTTCATTTTTTGAATTTTAAACAGAGATTACTGGAGGCCACATTCATTCCTGTACAAACGAGTTGCTCCGCCCCTTACAGATGAAAACAGAAGAACACACACCTTTCAGAAACCTGCTGATGTCCCAGATGACACCCGTATGATAACTACCCACTTCAAACACAACAGAAACATCACAGAGACGAGGACCATCAAAGACTTCACCCTACACGTGCAGTAAAAGCCTTGCTCTACAACTTCCCTTTAATGTTATTAAACAAAATTAAGCAGCACTTTGGCGGTACAGTAAGAACGCTTGACATATTATTGCTATACAAAGAAACAAAAACACTGGCAGAAAAGTCTACACCAATGTTATACAATGAGGCTTAGTCTGTATGGTATTACTGGGAGAAATATAGATCACTCAATACTTGAGACATTTTTAATAAAACAATAAATGAAATAAACAAAAATACAAGTTATTTATAGTTAACATCTCAAGTTAGAGTGGGTTAAACTCAGATACTCTGGATGAAGATTGTAGAAAGACCTTCAACAAGACCACCACTCAATGAGTGTCAGGGGCCGTGTTTTGCCACCCAATCAGAATGCAGGGCATCCAGGCGTCCTTCTGATGTCACAAGACACAGTTCAGTAAGTTCTGTCTAGAGGATGTGAGCAGATATACGCCCTCTTTGCCAACACCTCCTGGGCGATCTTCTTTATGTTGGCATCATTGCTCTCCGGGGAATCTGAAAAGCACCCCAATCCATTCACTAAATGACATCTGAATACATGCTCTGATCTAATCTATACAACTGACTGGAGTTATTAGGTGGGGCGTAATTGGAACAGTATGAGGAGCGCATGCAAGTGTTAGCGACGGACTTATGGTTTGTTAGGTCGTGGGGGAAATTCTACAACATGTGCAAGTGTTTTGTCTTGCTATGCAATAAAATGAGGGGGCTGGTATCAATTACAGCAGTGCATTTTACTCACTTTTTTGAAGCTGAGTCATCATGAAGTTGTTCTTGAAATAGGCGTCCTTGCAGAAAGTGTTGGTGAGCAGCACCTAAAGAGCCAGTATGCTTTAAATGAGTTGAAACGGAGCCTAGCATGCAAACAAAACTAACATGCTAGCACATTTTCTTGATAATGAGGTTTCTGTTGCCAAATTATTTTACGCTGACCTAAGAGAAACAACTTAACGTGGAAAAAAAACTGACAGGAAAAATTAAACAGAAATATATAAATCAGCATTTATAGCATAATAGAATTTTTTTATGTGCTATATTAAAGACAACATGCAAGCTAGCAACATGGTCACAGCATGACAAGTCATTAAATTGTTTTTGTTAATTGTTTCTCTCATGCAAAATCAAAATAGTCTAATTAAACACTCAGAGTTGTCGATGTAAATTAAAAATTACTGAAATGCCCCGCCTTCGTGTACATTAAAATTCAACATCTGAGAAATTATTATACATTATTTGACATACTGGAACATCTACAAGCACAAACAAGTTGTATTTCTACTTTTATCTATGTAAACACTTCTAAACACTGAGCCATAGACTGTTTTGGTTCCTGGAGCTTTCTCACTCTGGCTTGTTTTGAAGCCGACCCGGTGACCTCAGTAAAAAGGTGTAAGAGTGAGTCATCTGAGCTACTAGAGGCTTTGTTACCTCATGGTCGTGGTTGCGCAGGCCGATGCTTATGGAGCGACTGGTGCGGGACAGGACGGCTGTCATGGCATAGAGATTAATCAGCACATCTGCAACTTTCTTGAGAACCAGCTGCTCATCAACGATAGTCTGAAACAAATCAATTAACACAAATCTAATAGTGATATTACAACTTCCTGTCTCAACAGGAACAGCTTCCTGTCTCTAGAGGAAGAGATAAAGTAACAATAAAGTTTATGAAAAGTTCATAAAAATGCTGTAATTCTGGTAAAAATGTGGTTACTTTGATGAAAAAACAGTAGTATTCTAAAATGCTAGCGGCGGCATTCTGAATCTTTAACTAGCGGTGTATCTACAATTACAATGAAACAAACACGTAAACGCAGATTACACAATTACACAGTATGTGCATTTTATGCTATGATGTTTTTGCTGATCTAGGTCATCAAAAGTAGGACAGAACGAGGCCGCGCTAACGGTAATAGGCATAAAAACACGAGCGTGTCCTGCGCCTGCTTTCCTGCAGTTCATATTACACACCGCATGCAGTCAAAACACTGCGGCGGGGAGATTTATTCCTTTAAACGTTTCCTGCAAATGAGAATGAATGAAGATGAAATGCGGTGCGCTCCAACTGAAAACTGTGCGTGGAAATCTGAAACGTTTCCAGCCTGCTCTCTAGCGACTGCAGTCTGATTACAACAGCACGGCCACACAGACGTTCACTGAGAAAAAGACAGTGAGCGCAGCTGCGACGCACATGAGCATTACCTCAGCCCAACAGGAAAGCAGGGACCAGAGGGAAGGTCCCAGCAGCGCCGTAGGGCCCACGCTAATTACCGTGCATGTTGCTATGGCAACCTAAACTATTACAACCGCCGCACAGCGCGACACGTTCAACGTATAAAAAAGTTTCACTTCGCGTTAGCGTCCAAACTAGCCACAAAACGATGGCGGACAAAATGTGAGATCGATGGGACGAAAAACGAGGTTTACGTGAAAAATATCTAATTTTATGCAGGAAGAACGAAAAACGGCCTGAGGGTGAAATTTACTTTGGCAGAAACGTTTCCATCTCCTGGGACGCGGGACTGAGGGTCATAAATTCAGTGTTTTGTGCAATTTATAAAAATTGCTTCGTGCAATTTATAAAATTGTCCCATGCGAGATTTTACCTTTCCGTATCGATACAGTAAGCTCTCCACAGTAGAACTGAAGAGCGCGGCGTTCTCCTCGAACATTTTGGCGCTCTCCTGTGAGACAGAGATGACATCATTACTGGACTGAAACAGAGCTGGGCTCAATTACTCGCCCACACTGGTTTAAGACAGAGATCAGAGAGAAAGATTCGGCGTGATGAAATGTTTCTGGCAGGAGAACCAGGCGAGATCAGATGTGAGGGCGACACCACTTTACGGTACTGTGTCGGTCGTACCGTTTAAAGGCCTGCAGTGCTGTTACTGCCCTGAAATACACTCGTTTTATTCATTTGATCTGATTACAATCAGGTTTGTACCGCCAGACTGGGGTGAACTACTCCATCCTTGCCGGTCAGTCCGAAGTCTGCCTTCCCCACCGAGCCCTTCAACTTCTTCCCCAAGATCTCAAAAACCACGCCCACATTTCCCTGTTTCATCTCCCTGAAAACAATAAACATCAGACAGCAACACAATTACATTCATTCATCTTGTATTTAAGAGAGTATACAAAGTTAAAAACCTTGTGTTTAACCTGAGTATTTAAGTAAACAAATTTCTTACATACTTTATTTTTGCTGTTAATATTTTGCCAGCATACTGCATTCCTGTGAGTGCCACAAACATCCTCAATATTTCATTAGTCCCCTGAAAGCAGAAACAAAAGATATGAATCCATATTAACTCATTTAAACGTTTTTTACTCATTCATACTGGAACGTTACATTTGTGATAACACGCCCCCTAGTGGCCATAGATTGCCTGCACAAGTCATAGTATGTCATAATTTTAAAAAAATCAAATTGCCAATTTGCAAAGTGTAATTGCCAAGCAAGGTAGCAACGTACTGCATTCATATAGAATGTGTGATCACAGGTATGTGTTTAAAGTAATTTTTAAATGCTTTAAATTAGTTTTTATGAATCAGGGTCCACTAGACAAACCTCAGAGGGGGCCTCAGGATGACAATAAAATGATTTAAAACAAAACAAGACAATTTAAGACAAAACAAGCGACTAGAATTTGTTTTATAATAACTATACATCTTTCTAGTCATGCCAAGCTTTAGAAAATTTTACTAAGTAGAAACTGTGAGCGGGGCGGACCATCAAATATTGTTGTGGACAACAGAGAGGGCCTTGAAGTCAAAAAGGTTGAGATCTACTGCTTAAAACAAAGCTTGTTTAACTAGAATTGAAATCATAATCACCTATAAATTACAGTTAAACATCTTAAAGTCTTGTTTCTCCGTACCTCAAATATCTGGAGGATGCGGCAGTCCCTGAGGTAACGCTCGTAGGGGAAGTTCTTGGTGAAGCCCAGCCCTCCCAACACCTGCAGAGCTTCACTCACACAGATCCAGCTGCCCTCAGAACTAAAGACCTGCAAAACCACTGAAGATAAACCAACTTCCAGAAGCAGTACAAAGTGTGTGAAACTGGGGTCTTCACAAAACAAGAGGTGTTTCTCAATTACTGGACTTTTCAAACCAGGATAGACGTTTCTCTTTACCACATTTGTCAAAATAAATGGGCGGTTTCCACTACCTTCTCTCATTGTATGGTTAAATAATGCCTGTCCTGGTTTGGAAACAGCCACTGATTGGAAAACGGGCTTCTGTCCTTTTTTTTGATTGGATGACACAGTTTAACTGATGTGGATTCCAGGTGTAAAGTTTGATCACCTTGACCATGGCAGCCTCTAAAGAACAGTCTGGAAGTCCGGGACGATCCATCATGCCTGCGGTGAGATAGGCCATGCTCTCCATCACGAAGGCATTGAGGGCCATGACAGCGAACTTTTCCTGCGTCACAGCCAAATAAAACCACGCGATGAATATTCGTTAAAACGTAATC
>JAZGTK010015299.1:0-13276 GCA_036877625.1 Ambastaia sidthimunki
CTTACAATTGTTAGCTGGGTAAATATAAATTTTCCTGCCTGGAAAATGGTGGACTTGATGTATCCCACAATCATTTGCTCCGTCTTGATTTCAGGATCTCTGGGTACAGCGGGACGAGTTTGCAACAAGTCATCCAGAGGTATGGAAGGCTGTGAGGTCATGTGCTGTGGGCGTGGCTACGACACCACCCGCGTAAAGCGTGTGACTAAATGCGAGTGCAAGTTCAAATGGTGCTGCGCTGTCGAATGCATGGACTGCGAGGAAACTGTGGACGTTCACACCTGTAAACCACATAAGAAACCCGATTGGCTGGATTTAACTTGACTGTCGTAACAATGACCAATCAGCAGCTACTGGTGCGTTTCCCTCAGGTTTTTTTGGAAGTGGTCCATTGCATTGTGGGATGTGTAGTTTATTACTATAACGTTCTGATCTCCACTCGCTGAACCTTGAACTTTTTCCTCTTCAGCGATGTAAGCACAGTGATGAAGCCGTTCTCATCACAGTCGGTGGTTGTCATGGAAATTTATACATGGGCATTGTCTGGTGTCTCTGTTAAATTAACTACGATCTGGACACAAACCTTTGACTATTTTTAATGTGTAAAACACCTCATATTATTAAAATGTGTACTTATAAGCATCAAAATATGTTTTTGGACAGCATCGATAAATTCATTAATGTCGCCTGAGAGAAAGCAATGACATTCAGTATAAGTTCTAGCTTCACAAAGAATATAGCAATAAATTCTATTACAGGCCAAGAACAATTTCAATAAATGGTCCAAAATTGAAGGGTGTTGTATAAATATTGTTAAACATGAAGAAATGTCTCTCCCTTCATTTACTTTTGGATCATAATTTTGTGCACAAAAAGAAATAGATCAAATGTCAATTTATTACATCCCACTGTTGTTGTATATTAGAGAAATATATCTTTCATCTCTTGTTATCTTTTTTATACCCAAGCACTTAAACAGCCCTTTAAATACGAGCACTTTTGTTTGGTTTGGTAGGTTTTGCCTCAGATAACTTGTCTACAATCAAATCAATGTTTTTCCTAAAGCGGTTTCGCATTGAAATGTGCTGTTTTTTAAAATAAAGAGTCCAAACCAGCGGGGAAGGCTTACATTATTAAAGTCAAAGTGTCATTAAGAACATAATTTAAAACGTTTTTATTTTTAAAACGCTCCACTAACAATTTCAGAATAATGCTTTTGATTGATATTATATAAAATTTTTAACTAACATTACTGCAAAGTTTTTAATAACTTTGAGAGAACTTTTATAGAACTTTTATAACTTTTATATGTTCTGATAATTCTCCCTGTTAGCCGTGCACTCAGTTTCGCACATATTTTATCCAAAATAAGTTGTAAAAGGTGCAAATTTCACGTCTGTTGTCAAAAGTCTAATGCTGCGACGTGAGGGTCAGTATTTTAACAGTGTTTTGTGGCATCACATGATTCTGGCACAAGGTGAGTTCAGGCAACTCGTGAGAAGAACTCAGGAGATAAATGACCCTGTCTGAATGCTTTATTGGTTGACTTAAGTCTATGTACTCATGTAAAACACATACTAAATGTCAAATCATTGCTAAAATAGGAAGACTGCCTACTGAGATTGAGTCGTAAAAATAGTCGGCTTGGCATGGCTTGCATTCTTCGCCATTCATTTTGTCAGTCTGAAGGAAGCTGGTCGGTGTGACAACATAGTTGTTTCTAAATTTGTTAAGACGGATGAGTACATTGAGTTTGGATTGTCATGTCGGTTGACAGTGTCCAAAATGGTGGCACCATTAATCTAAAGCAACTTGAACCTCTGTCAGGTAAAGACCTTGGCAGTATATTTTTCTGTCATAGTACAGACCAGCATTGACAAGAGAGGCCACAAAGAAAAGCCAACACTTGAGCCGTAAGCAGGGCCCAAAAAAACTTTTTGCTACACCTACCCAACTAACAATTTTAGGTTGTTTAAACATTTTCCTAACAATTCTATTACACATAACATTAAAACGTTAAAAAAGTTTTTTTGAAAGTTGGGAATATGCCAAATATATGCTAGGTGCATTAACAATATTGTTTGGTTATAAGATTATTTTTTAACTTTTTTAATTCTATAATGTTTTTAAAACATTCCACTCACAACTTTGAGCTATATGATGTATAACAGAAAGTTTTACTAAAGATACTGCAAGAATGGTTTGGATAACTTTGAGAGAATTTTTTTTGAGAAAAATAGCCAATGTCCTGAGAATGTTCCCTGTTACCTAGGTTACCTATTAACCATCCAATAGTATTTATTGTAATAATATTTAATTAATCCACAACCTTAAAAAGAACAAGCAGGTTTGGAAAATGGATGCATCAATATTTATTGCCATGAAACTCTATTTCGCATTGCAATGGACACATTTATAATAGCAAAATTCTGATGATCACATTCAATTAAACAATGTAGTATGCTGATGTTCTGAATAAACACCAACATGCTGTTGAGTAACCTAGTTTACTCAGCAAAGCCAATATTCACCCACCATACAAGTAAATCTGACTTCAAGTCATTCTAAGCATCAAAACTACCATTGCTAACACAACTACCAAACTAACATCACCAGACCTGCTTATAGCTGTTTAACTTGATTTGTGTTCACCTCTGCAATTCTTGTTTCAAGAAGTTTCTGAGGGCACCAACAGCTCTCTATTGTTGCTTCATTTTTGGCATCCCATCCAAAAGATACATTCTTCCGATTGTGGAATCTCAGAAATTTCCCACAGTCGGTCTGATTATGTTTTCCGTTGTTCAACAGTTTCACCTCACACCTCTTCCTGCCAGAAAAACTTCTGTGTTAGGAAAGACTTGTGGAAAACATGTCAGAGAGTGTTTACTTTTGGACATTGTAAAATTACCCCTCTTGGCAGCATCCAACCACTGTGTGGTTAGTGTTGAAATTTATGTATGTTCCTAAACAGAATGCCCTAACCTTGTAATTGGAGCAGTAATCTGTAGGAGGAGTTATTGATATAGGCAACGTGATGAAACCCAAAATACTATTCATAACTTTTGAATGACGTTAACAATTGCTCTTGTGAGAGGACATTGTGTATGTTCATCTAGTCATGTGATCGTATTCTCAGAGCCCGATATGTGTGTGGTCCCTACTACGTTAAATTGTCCAAGATAATGATCTTGTTATGTTGAAAAGCATCCAACTGTTTCGAGCTCCGGTTAAACGTGAGATACAACAGTTGGATCTCTTTTAAATTGATGCTCATACTAAGGTAAGTCTTGGGTCAATGAAAGCTGCAATCCGTAACTTTGTTTTTGGTTAAAAATGAACACAAAATTAGTTCTTGAACAAGTACGACACATTACAGTTCAAAATGGTCTCCTTACCTTACCCCAATTCACAATAATGACGTTAGGAGTTGATCATTTGAACTGTCGGGTCCAATTTCCTGGGAAATATCAGTCTGGCTTCATTTGACTTTAAAGTTATCTGCAATTTTATGTTTCAGACAAAGATGGTGAGGCAAAAGTTATGGATTGCAGCTTTAATGCATGAAAATGCACTGAATCTATATTAGTAAAAATGTGTAATGATCAAGATGAAAATAGACCACTTGCAATTGCACAGAAATGACCTGGCACTCAAATTTTTCTCTCTAACCATCACAAATCTATATGGAACATATTGCTTGAGCATTTGAAATTGCATCCATATATACTCATACATTGGGGGCAGGCTGTTGTCTACAGATCTAAAGCGTTTTTTCTTGAGGGCAGATTTATAGGGGAGTTAAGTGTTATATATACGTGACCTTTGGGAACAAGCGTGTCTTGGCTGTCAGGAGCGAATGGGTGGAAGCGTTAGCACGCCTGCTGTCAGACAAAGCTTACCGGGCTGGCGGCATGGGATTAACACATAAAAACTCTTATCGCGTGAGTCAGCTAGCAGGAACGTAACTCTTCCCATGTTTTCAGCACAAAACAGAAGCATCTCAGCACTGTTTAAAGATGATCCGGCCTTCATTTTTATTGAAGAGAATTTTAAAACTGAAATGCAGGACAAATTAAAGGTCGAGGGAGTCTACATTTGAAGGCAGGGTAGACCATCTTTTCCAGAAACATTTTTTGTTTTGATAGTCTCTAACGTCTCCTTATCCTGTTAGCAATCACTAAATAAAGTGGTGTAAATATATTTATACATATTTATATCTTTTGTGGAAGCACAGGACCATAAAATGTTTGTCCAACCACTGCATTCTGTCCAAATCCAATGGTAGGATGCACCAATGGTAGGAGATCGTTCCAAATGGAAGATCAGACCAGATATGCTTTCAAAGCTAGTTTGCTATTGCTATAGATTTACTCTGAAATCACCAGGTCTTCTCAGATCAGGTCTTCTGTTAAAAACAATAAACTTGATTCAAATATGGGGGATTTTTGGAAGAAAAATATAAGTGGCACCTTCAAAGGTTGTCACAGCAATGCTGCAGTGTTCTGGATAAATCCCTAGATGTTTCTCCACCAGGCAATAATTTTAAAACCGATAGCTTAGAAAACTAATACCACACCTTTCCTCAACAAGGCATGCGATTTGAGGTATTACTCACCTCTCCACTTCTAAGAGATACAAGTTGATGCTGTAACAGCAATGGCATTTCTGTGAGACATCATCGACTTGTACAGGATCTCACGGGCCGTTCGGAACAGTTGTTCTCATTGGTTTTGTTACACTTTGTGGCTTAAGCCTGCGGTAAAGTTCCAACCTAAACAAATCCCAACCTCATTGAGATACAGAAATCCAGTTAAGACAACCCCGAACATATTTAATCCAGGATCTAGGATCTTTATCTGTCAACACATGCAAAACATAATCTCATTCTTCACAGACATTAGACATGTTCGTCTGTTCGGCGTGTTTTTGCAGGGCATACTGCGTTTGGTTGCAAATACATTTAAATACAATTTTTGGCGCAAGAGCATTCAGTCCGTTGCACATGTGTTTTTAGCTCACCAACCTCTTCCGATTTTTCCACCCTTTTCCTCTTATCTCTTGGTCTGGCCCTTTCCGTGCGCCACATTGGATACATTATGGAACGGTTGTTCAGCCTAACCTTGCATGACCTCGTTTGTCTATTATATGGACGACTGCCAAAGAAAGCAGGTGGCATGAAGACCTTTGATGATAGACACTATGCATTTGTCTCATATGTACCTGCAAACAACTATGTTCATGCCAAATATGTTGAGAGGCATCTCCGAGCTTTAAAAAAAACAGGACAGAAACCTGATGAGGTCCTTTGAACCTACATACTTTGGGTTTGCACGTCAGGTATTAAAGACATACAAGCTTTGCAAATTAATAATATGGTTTGATTTATATGGTTTATGAAAATGAATTTCTGATTAAAACAGTTTCCTTAATGCAAAGCTACTATTTATGTAGTCACACTAACATTTTTTAATTCTGTAGTTTTAAAAATGTTTCACTAACAACAGACTAACATTTTTGATTATATATATATATATATGTTAAAAAATGAAGTTTAAAAGTGACTCTACTAATGTTACTGCAAGAATTCTCGATAAATTTGAAAGACCTTTTAGAGAACATTAGTCAATGTTCTGATAACGTTCCCTGTTAGCTGTGACTCCACTGGTCATAAACTACCAAAAAATAATGATGAAATAATGAGTCACTGTATGATTCACTCACATTCTGTTTTGTCTCCAGTGGAATAATCTCCCTCACCCATTATCAACTACTTTGTATTCATCTTTGTGTTCTCATGGCCTCACAATGGCTCACTGCTAATATCTCAAGACAGCATCCATCGGCCATTCAGATGCGCTGACTGCTACAAAAATCAAACTGAATTCTGTTTCGTGAGGTCTGCTGACAACAGACACTAAATTTACTGCCAAAATTCTTCAGCGTACATCAGGCCAACACATTCACCCAGTGGATGCATAAACACCATATCACCATGGTAACATGCCCCGCAGCCATCGCAGGGATATGCGAGATTAAAGCCAGTCACGGCACAAATCTTGTGGGATGGGCATTTAGTGTTCACCAATACCCATCTGAAAACAATGTGCAGTGCATATATATGCTAATATGAACCAACTTCAGATTTCACACACAACAATTCCAATCAGTAAGAACGTTTGTGAAGAAAGCAAAGCAAAACTCTGTCAAACAGCCAAAATGTTTTATTGTCAGTACAGCTTCGGGCATCTTACTCATGAGTTACATGTACAGTAGTGTTTGTGAGTGCAAGTACGTTTGTGTGCCAATTGGTGTTCGTCAGACATTTGTTAGTTGATGCCACAGGCAGGATGGCATAAAACTCTCCATCTTGTCGGCAAAAAACCCCAGTGGTGCGAAGAGGGTGCTAAAAAACTGCAGAGAGAGAGAGAGAGAGTCAGTGTCACATGGATCTGTGTGATGTATCACAAAATAACATTCAGAACTTACTAATAACCCCTCACACCTCATATTTCTATCATTGCTTGTGCTGTAGAAAAACAAACAAATCTACTCTGTTTTTCATGCTAGCTATTGTTAAAATCGTCAGACTCTTAAATTAAAAATGTTTTAAGAAGCAATGATATTCAAGCATGAATATTCAATTGAACAGATAAGTAAAATGCTGGCACATCCAAACTTCTGCATAGCATAAACCTAGAATAAAAGCAGTAAAATGAGTGTTAATCCACTGCTGTGGTTTCTAAGGTGTTGCTAGGTTTATGGTAAAGTGTTCTGAGTGGTTGCCAGGGCATGACTAGCAGTTTCTCACAGCCACATCTCTTGGTATGAGCATGACCATACAGAACAGAAAAAAATAGATTGTTGTTGTGAATTTTGTCTGCATGTACGATTGTTTAAAATAGTTCATCTCTCCTCAACCTGCATGAGGCATCACTGATGTCCACAGCACAAGTGCTGCAGGACGAGCTGCAAGTTTTGGGTGGAAAATAAAATAAGCGCGCATAATAATAATAATAATAATAATAATAATGACGCTTGTCTTAGCAAGCACCACTAATAACAGATAGCAGCATAAAAATTTCTTTGCCGAAATATAAACTAGTATTTTCAGTAATGAGGGGAAATATTTTGGACAAATAAACCTGAATACTTCAAGGTTTAATTTCCCATCACTGGTAAAATTTTTCTCGGACTGTACAGTAATTACAACCTTGCAACCAAACAAACGTTTTTTGAAGCTACATTGGTAACGATTTTTTAAATGTTGTCTTCCAAGCCTTAAACTGAGCCGTGATCATGACTGATTTGAATTTTTGGATTGTGATTTATTGGTCTGACCTAATAAGGGCCATGACAGACACGAAAGCTTAAAGAAACTATAAAAATAGAAGTATAGGTCTTTGCAAGCCAATGCAAAAGTGACTTCTGCCCACCACATTCATTGGCTAGCCAGATTAGCTGAGCTGCAAGTCTTTTAAAACTGCAATCCGTAACATTTTCTGGTTACAAAAAAATAAAATTCAATTATTGGGCACGTACATAAAAGATCAGTGTCCAGCATCATCTGCTGACTTTATCCTGATTCACAATGTTAAGTTTATTATAATGATTTATAATTTGAGCTGACAGGTCCAAATTCACAAAAAATGTCTGTGTCTAAAGAGAAAGAAGATCCGGCTGCTATATTGCATGTTTATTACTGTAGATGGTGCAGAGTTTGTATCTTATTCTTACAGCAATTGTTTAAAATTAAAACTTGTCCACATTAAAAATATAACTGTAAGTAACCTGCAATTATATGTTTCAAACAGAGATGGGGGTAGAGAGGCAAAAATATGCTACAGATGCAAGTATGATACAGTTTGTCCTACATGGAGGTCACGACAGACACAAACAAGAAAGTTCTGGATGGCAACAAGTTCCACAACTTTAAATCAGCATGACACCATGCCTTTATAAACAAGCTCCTAATGTGTTTATGGAGTGATACATTTCACAGATGTTTATGGTGAAATATGGGAAAGGAAGACCAAGTTTAAGGATCGGACCGGGAAGAAAACCGGGTGGCGAGTGGAGTTGAGACCGGAGCGGTATCGTCCATTTTAACACAGATCCAGGAAATAGATAGTGCTAATGTAAATACGTGTTGTAACATGACGAATGAGGTTGATAAAAAGATAATGGTCGTAATGGTCAAATGAGGCTGCGTATCCTCGCAGTGTCGAGTTTATTGCAGTGACAAATTAGGGAATCATTCCCAAAGGGGAACATGATGTTTAGAGTAGACGGGGAACAAAGTGTACATGCTTTCAAAACGCACGTAAGAGGTAACAATCATTTTCGGAAATCAATCTCTCGCTATTAATTTATCCAAAAATAAATTTAAACAAATGATAAGCATCCCGGCCACCGAAATGTTGTTGTACGAGTGCAACTAATATGGACGAGTTTTAAACAAATGACTTTCTGTTTCACCTTTGTCCTCACTTGCTCGATACCCAGAACTGTACATTAAACAGACTCAGCGGTTTGGCGGTAAATGATCTTTTCCAAAACAAACGTCTCTGCGGAAAAACGTCAACGTGGTTTCGTATTTACGAGTCTGTAAGAGACTCATAAACAGTGACCTAATAAAAAGTGTCAAATAATATTGTAATATCAGACATCTGTTGTTGCAGAAGTACAAAGTTGTGTAACGTTCATGGGATTATTTAAAAACTGATTGAAATCTGATTGGACAAACGTTTGAAGACGTTTTAGCCAATACACTTCACCAGTAACCACTTGAATCCAATTAAAAGATCTGGTCTGTGTGTAATCCATATCAAGATTAAGCATCAAAACATGCAAACAGTTCCATACTGGACTTAAGTTTGGCGCATACATTGCAAAGCCAACAAAATAATCATTATTGATGTAGTGTCTTGGTTTAAAATGCCCCTAATTTGTATCATTGCAACACAATACAAAATGTTTATCTTGGTAGTACACTGATCGTACATGTCGTCTTCTCAACAAACAAACAAAAAGGTCACAGAGCAACAAAGGAAACCCGTGGAAGCAAAACGCCAAAGTTTGGTATTGGGTACTCACAGCTTTGACGAAGACCCCCATGAGTTCAGGAAACTGGTGAGTGAGCATGGCCAGCATGGCACAGAAAGAGCACAGGCCCGCTGTGAAGAGGATGAAGAATGGAAGCTCCTTTTTGGGATACACGGAGACCTCATGAAACGCTGGTGGAACGAAAGACAGAGATTCAAGTACTTGAAACATGTCAACAACGCAATAGCAGAGCCAAGAGCCAATGAAAACAATGCATGTCGCAAGTCACGGTTCTTCATTGCAAAAAAAAATGTTGAATAGAACAGAATTTTAGGCAGAGCAGCAAAAGCTACAGAGTGCAACTTTGGGAGATGATTGTACATGAATATAATTTTACACTCACAAGGCAGAAGTTCTCTGTCTGCGCTCTCTGTGCATCCTGGGTAAGGATAGAAGAGGTGACCCTTCTCCAGAGGGTATGGAATAATTCTGAAAGCTACAGGAAAGAAGAAAGCCACTGATATTAGACACGTAACTTCACACGGCAGTTACACGGTAGTACGATTGCTAAGTGTGTGTGGAACAGACAAACACAAATGGTAAATGATCAGGTGGGTACGTACTGCCCTCCCAGGTGCAGTGAAGCAGGTTGAGCGCCCCCTCTGCCCGCTTCCAGTGCTGCAGGTGAAAGAAAGAGTACGCCACCGCTTCACTGTCTCCCCTCTTCAAAATATGTTCCGGCGGCAAAATCAGACTCTTCATCTCTAATAAATACTGCGAGAACACACACACACACACACACACACTCTGTTAGAAGAAACAGAAAAACTCACAAATGATGCAAAATGCTACTGATGCATTAATGATAATATTTGGTGGAAGACATGTTTAATTGTCATGGAAATAGTCGCAATCAAAGTTAATTTAGTAAAACAAACTACGTTTCTGAAAATAACTGAAAAACTAAACTAACTACAATTTTCTAAAAAGTAAACAAACTATTATGTTTCAAAACTACCTAAAATGAAATCAAACTAATCATTAAATATTTCTAGTTTTTGTTTTTAATGACAAATTAATAGGAAATAGTTTACTTATATTAATGAAGTATTAATATTAATAAGTAAACTGTTTACTTAATAACAAATGAATACAGAAACTAAAATATTTTGGTAGAACAAAATAAAAACGAAACTTCAAATTTAACAACAAAACTGTAGTAAATAATTTAATATTACAAACAAAATTAGAATTTGAAATCCATTTAAAACTGAATTTGAAATCCAAAATTCTAATAATCTTGGTCACATATGCACATCTAAAACAGGCTTCATTTATTGCAGTACGTATATAGAGAGAATCTGATTATTGAGTGTGTCGGCTCTTATAAACACTGTAAGTGTGTCACAGAAGGGGTTCTGCCGTGAGCCCTTGAGGTGAACGCTGTAGAGGGCAATACAGCAGAATTAAACAGGATTATCCAGTGTATAACCTTCCCAAATCTGTGGCTGTGATCAGGCCACATCACAATTTCAATAATGAAGCAACAGATTTCCTCTGCGGAGTATCGAGCGCACCTTCTACAGGCTGAAGAAAAGAAAGATTTTGTTCTTTATCTGTGAAACGTCTTTGCACTGCGGATCTGTCAGGACGTACACATATGTGCTGTGCAGACGTGGGTAAATTAGCTTTATGATTACGGCTGACACTAGACAGGCAGCTGTCTTGCGCGACATGCCCGCACACAAACACGGTCATCTCTTTTATGGGGGATCAATTGTCAGTGAGGGTCTCTTTTATGTGGAGGTTCCTTCTAAGCCCCTGTTGAACTCCTATAAGCTCCTGTCTCGGTCTGTCTCACATCCCTCTCTCTCTCACTTCATCCTGAATGATGTCATCACAGTGTGAGACGGACAAATGACATCACGTTACGCCTTCCTGCTCCCAATGCCCTTAAAATTCCTTTCTCTATCTACTTCCCACAGGTCAAATGTAAGCAGCTCTATTTAAATGCATTGTACAATCACAAATTTACGTAGGTGTACTTTTCAGAAGAATGCTTGGGAGAGTTGTGGGTGGTTACCATGGCAATTTGGTTGCTATAATAAAGTATGGCTACTGTAGTACATTAATAGTTAATTTTTTCTAAGAGGTAGTGAATACACAAGATGACGGTGTTGTCCAAATTTTACATGAACACCCTGACGGTTTTGAGTAATACGTTTGTTCTTTTAAGTTTAGGCTTCTTAAAGACATTCGCTAAGGGTTAAACAAAGTTCACGATCCATACTGGTATACAGGTGAAACTATACACTAAAGTAACCAAAACATTTAACACCTTCTTCTCTCACTGCTGAGTGGGTCTGATGTTCCTTATAGCTGTATGGCAGACAGACAGCTTCAGAGTAAGAAAGACCAGGTGTGTGTGTGTTTATATTTGCTGCACGTCTCAAACAGGTGCTCTTTGTAGTCTGATACAGCCTGTCTAGGGTGTGTGGATGTATGTAAACACTCTCGGGTCTGAGACTGAGTGTGCAGGGGTCACACGCGTAGCTGCACTTTGAAGTCTGATCAAGTGTTTTGGAAATTGGCAAGTTGGAGCCACGTACAAAGAACGAAACAGATGATGAGAGCCACAACATCTTTGAGGAACAAAAGAAAAATAAAAGCAGATTTAACTTTCACCCTAAATACCGCTGAAGGAAATCTACTTCTCTTTCAGTTGGCTAAACCCAACAAAATCTTTTCTTAATATAAAAACTCCTGATTAGAAGTTGGAATAGTTTCAGACTGGGGGACTGTGATACTTCTTTCAAATATAAACAACAGCATCACCTCCTGGTCACAAAATGAACACAATTCTAATGTCATCAAACACTGACCAAATTAAATAAAAAAATTGTGATACATGAAATTACAATGCAAGAATGAAGATTTATAGGACAATAAAAACATGAGGAACAAAATCGCTACAAATTTTGTAGGTTTTTGTGACAGGCTTCAGTAACAACTATAAAATGAGTCATTTTTTTAAATATTTAAAGCTGAATACAGTGTAATGGTCAGTACCGGGTGTGAGAGTTTCTCACCTTTGGTACGTGTGGGTTGAACTCCACTGCTCTGTGTATGGCCTCTACTGCGTTCATCTCTGCTGTGCTGAGACCTCGTCTGGACGCCGTTTCAGGTGAGAATCTGCCACATGACGCACATTCATAACATCTTCAGCAGTGATATGAAATGCTATGAAATGTTTGATATGACACAAAGGCCGGTTAAGACATGGGAGCATGAAACAGACTCACTTATCTGACACAGCTCTGGCTTTCAGTAAGGCAGATGTGTAGCATATAGTGGCTGATTTTGGCAAGCTGATATCTGAAGGAGGAAGGACATGAGAACACATAATTCAGGGATGGATGAGTAGATCAATGGATGGATGGATGTACTCACAATTTCACGTGTAGAATAAAAGAAAAATGAGCTCACCGTCATATTTTGCGAGGACTGCTTGTACATCAGCGTATGCTTGCAACTCTAACAGAGCTTCTAGAAGGTTCTCATGAATATTTAACATTCCAAGTAATGGGTATTCTTTCATTAACTGTACGGGAAACACAAATTTCACAAATCACACAGAATTCAAGAACGGTTAAATGTAGAGCAGGCAATTTTGGATAGGCCAGCGATAGCTAATTTGGGCCGAATGCAATGATTGGATGAACATTTTATGGTCCTGCACCTTCCACAGAAGATATAAATGAATATAAATATTTATTAAGACCACTTTATTTAGTGAATGCTATCAGGATGTGAAAAGACTTTCAACCAGCATAACAAACAATGTTCTGGAAAAAAATCACCTACCCTTAAATAAATTACTGAACATATTTATAGTAATTACCCTTTAATCTATACTGTGAACAATTCATTCTGTTCAGGAGGGTAAATGTGTCTAGTGATGTAAACATGCAGTCATGCTAAATACAGTCATTGGATTGTGGGGGGAAACCAGGAGAAACCCACCACAACAAAGAGTCACATCTCATCAGATCTATAGAGCATTCTGATGGTGAACATTAAGCACTTACATCTCTCATCATCTTCACAGCCTCTTTAATGCGTCCTAGTTTTCTGGCACACATGGCCAGTCTTCGCTTGATGTAGACCACAAGATTGGTGTCTTTACCAGCTGTGAAAAGCAACGGCCGTTAGCGTGCGCTAGCAACGGTCTACA
>JAZGTK010015300.1:0-13275 GCA_036877625.1 Ambastaia sidthimunki
TGTGGGTTCGATTTGCGGGAAACTGTACTGATAAAATGCTTTGCTTTGAAAGAGCGTCGGCCAAACGCATAAATGTAAAAGACTAGGAAGCGTTTTATAGCAAACTAAACCACAGAGCAGATGCATGAGAGCAAATCAGCACAGAAAACACCACAAACACCTCAAACAGGAAATCACCTAAAGGACAGGAAACAATACTCACGTCCAGGTAGTTTTTCAGAGTTTCTGGGGTTGGACCATTGCTAGCTGGGAAGCCCAGGTTGTATTTCTGAGGTACAGAACCAGCCACAAGTTCCTCTACAGCTCTTCCAGAATCACTCAGTGTTCGTCTTATGGAGCGAAACTTCTTTAAGGGAATCCTGAAGAGAGAGACAAAGAAATGCTAAACGTTACCAAAACATCACCAGCAGCAAACTGCAAATATTCTCATGCTAAAATGAGTCAAGGCAACAAGCTTTCGGTGTGATCAATTTTAGGCTGTTTGTATTTGTAGATAATGCGACATAATTTAATTTCCACTACAATGAAATAAAGTTTGTGTTGTGCCATCAGAACTCACAATGAGCTATTATTACCATCCTGGAAACAGTTTGGAAAAAGCCCAAAGATATGCAATGGGCATAACTTTATACCATTATGTATATAACTTTATAATTTTATATACACAAAAAAATACTTCCTCTTCAAAAAAAAAAGAAATTGCTTGCACCACCGATCCATGTATTTAATCCACATCTGTAGCTTAAATCAGATCTTTCTCTTTTGATTGATAATTGAATTAATTGTGTTTTGGACTTTGACACATTGATAAAACACTGAGCTAAGCTAAGACTCAGTATGTGGGTCAGCAGAAGGAGGTACACACAACACAATAAACCCACAACACAAACACCTATAAAACACGTTATGCACGTTTACACACCATTAGTTTAAGTGGCTTTGACTGTATCAGTTAAGGCTGGGCTTCACAGAGAACTATCATACTGATCTATAAACAACACCAGCTACTGCTGAGTCACAAACGTCCCTTGAGTCTTTATGCCCAGTACAAGATCCACAACAACACGTGTATGCTTTACAATACACGGGCTGCGTCTCAAAACCTGCTGCCTTCCCTAAATAGACAACATTTTGAGCTTCATGTGGTATTCAAACATAATAAAAAATGCCAAATTTAGAGAGTTTTAGTAGTTTAGCTATAGCAATGTCGCAATAAACTAGAGAAATATTGTGTTATAACGACATAAATGAACAAAAAACACAATGCAACGTCTGGTCACGAGGTGTATCGTCACATAATCGCATTGCGTTGCGGTCGTTAAGTTTGTCCGTCTTACCGAACAATGGCGTCGGACGAGCAGACAAAGGCAGCAGCTAGCAGCAGACAGGCGACTCTCATGCTGGAGGTGTCAGGAGCGCTTAACACATCTGAGGACTAGTGTTAATGTGTTCAGTGTTCAGCGTCGCGTTGACTGATATTTACTGCACAATGACGCACTCAGCTCACGTGACGAGCAACTTCCGCTCGCGGTCACGTGACGAGAGACGGGGCGCGTTCAGGCGAGTCAAGACTGCGCTTCATCCTGCGCAATCTCTGAACAATGAGACTTTTCTAGAAAATAGATTTAATGTTTATTGGTGATTAGTGTCATAATTATTTGTTGTTAATTAAATTAAATCAAATTAATCCTGTTCTTAAAATATGAGCAATGCAAATTTATACATGTTTGTTCTGAGGGGACATTGTGACTAATGTGAAATCATGAGTTTTTGGGCATTAAGAAAATATATTTGAGCATTGTGTAAAATTAATGTATTGTATATGAATTGTCAGTATACATTTTAAGTGAAATATAACTGTAACGGGATTAATATGTATCTCCATCGTCTTTACAGTAACTTAATACWGTAMATTTTTGACATRTTAAATTATTTTAATATACTGTTATTCCTACAAGTGAATGGACAGCTACACTTACAKCRGTTCTCTATAAATATTACATGTGTCTTCATAGTTTTACCACAAGAGGGAAGCGTCAACCCGGTAATACATTTATTGCTTAAACGCTTTTATGTTTTCCTTCTTAATTTTTGCATTTTACAAGCCGCCCTATTAACATTTTTTGTCCATGTTTTAGATGCTGTCTGGAGCAAAAGTGTTTACATTAAATACTCGTTTGCTTTATATTTTTGCTGTTTGTTCTGAGAATACATTTGAGAAATATTGATCTCAAATGCATGGACAAAGTAACTTTGAGGTTATGTCTTTCAGCTCATGTGATTATATATATGGCTACTATAATAATACTACACCATATGTTTACATAAGCATTTAGTTTATGCTGTTGGTTTCTGTATAGTTTTGGATTTCCCACAAGCTATGATTCTATGATTAAAAATGAAACTTGTGTGATAATTTAATGCTGAAGTTCACATGATGTTTTTGTTTAGGTTCCTTATTTTACACAGAAACAGTGAAATGACACCAGCTGTCAATCACTGACTCATGTGACGTGTGTTTATTTCGTTTTCACATTCCAACGTTATGAATCTTGTGTCAGCTGATTTTTAATCTGACTCATACTGTAATTCTCACAACTACAAAAACATTCTACAACACGTGTTATTAAATGTATAAAAAGCCCTTCTATGTGTTATGCTTTATTCAGTGGACTGTGTGTTTGTTTCAATGATATTTCAATCAATACATTACACAAATAATAATTTATGGGTGATCACAGAACCTTTTAACCAATCTTTACTGATCCAAATGTCATGTATGAATCTTTGTTTTTACACTAATAATGTATTACATTGATTTTCATTTGTCATGCTGTAGATCTCTTGAGTTAAATTTTAAAGGTTGCTGGTTCTTATTACCTCTCAGATTTTGCATGCCATCTGTTTACATGTAGCAGAGAGCAGTAGCTCCTGATGCTAAGCGTGGCAAGTGTTTCTGGGTAATTAAAGCTGTAATGGATGTTGCACACATGTGTACTTTGACCTGTCATAAAGTTAGAGATCAGAGGAATTTTTCTGTCAACTATCTGTACAGTGTGCTGTAAACACGATCAATTTCACGTACATCTCAGCATTTAAATGAACGAGGGGGGCAATAACGTTTGGTTCACATGAGCTGATGTTTATTTGACCACTGAGCTGCGTCATTTCAAACAGAAGATGTGTAAAGCATTAAGGAAATGTGGAACGGTGGCTCAGTTTATTCTTAAAAAAGCAGAGTTTTTCTACAACGTGAGCGTTAAACATACAGCATATTCACAAACTATATACATCCACATGCCACTGTTTAGGCAAATGACAGCTGAGGCAGAGACACTGAAGGGCCTTTAAAACATGTTACAATATAAACCTAAATCAGTCGTTTACATTACAACTCTTATGCATTCATAAATCCAGGCATAAAAACACATTCAGTAAAACTTAACTGAGGTGAAAATTACAACTTTGTTCTTCAATTCTTACTTCCTGTTTTTGAAGACCTATCCAGCCAAAAGGTCAAAGGTTTATATTTGTATTCATTTGTCATGTTACAGTCCTCCACAACATTTGTACAATACACAGCATGACCCATATGAATCAGCTACATGAAGAGTGAGTGTTTTAGAAAGGCAAACCATGACTGATATAACCATCTGTCGCTTTAAAAGTTTTCATCCAGTTTTCATCCAAAACAGTGACAGTTCTAAAACAAAGGCAGTCCATGGAGGTTAAGGTGAGCTTTCAAAATATTCGAATTTGCGAGCACAATAGAATTATGATGTTATACATACATAGATACACATAGTCCAACACTTGCCTTTTTAGATTTCTTTAAGAAAACATACATTGTAGTTTGAGTTCAAAGGTCATTGGCTAAAACATCAAGAGTGAGGATTGTTATAGGAACTTGAGAAGGCAAGAAAAAGTGCACTTTACCTCTGGATTAAATAACTACCGTTATCAGAATATATACAGTACAAACTTTAATATCCACCAAAAGAACACAGATTACATTCAATATCAAAGTTTCATAAGGTGCTAATATACCTTGTACATTTTAGCTAGAGGTGCGAGCAATGTGACATTCTGTGTCACATGACAGGAGGATAAATGTCAAATACGATGAGTTGGTAAAACGTTATCCTGAAAACACAAGCCCTCTTAACGATGGCTAAAAGATAACTGATCGTGCCTTTCCAAGCTGAGGCATTGACTCGTGTAAATTTCAGACTAATTGGTAGTATATGTTGTAAGGGAAAGACAGAGAGAGAGAGACGGGGCTGCTGTAACATTACATCAGTGGATTGTTGCTCACATGATCTGTCCAATCAGAAGTGTTCGGAAAAGTTTGTCACCACCCCCAGCAGAAGAGCATCTGTACTGTACGAATGAGTCCAGGCCAAACACTGAGGTATGTTGAGGTATTTAAGTCTTAAACTCTTTCAAGCACTGAACGTTAAAAGAGAAAACAGGACTGATTCTGTCCAAGACAAAAGAGTTTTACTCTAGCAAATAGAAAGTTATCAGATAAACACTGTAGCAGTCACACCAGCCTGCTTGAGGTCAGTATTAAACTTATACATCCAAGAGTCCAGAATGAAAATCCAAATGTTTAAAAATGAACTCGCTGGATAAGCAATGTTCAGTAGCTTACAGAAGATTTATACATGTATTACATTAAACTAAGTTTATTTGTTAAAAAACCCACAATAACAATAGAAATAAAATGAAATACCAGATTAAAGTCAGAGATTTCACACCCTTTCAGTCCCATGTGCCACTGGATGGCAAGACAAGTTCATAATGGTCATTCAGTTTGTATTTTCATTCAGATATCTAACGTCCCCCACTCTCCCCTTACAAACCAGATTTGTTGAGGAACTTTGTTTCCACTGCTTTGAGTCATAATAATATTACAACAAAACAAAAGCAAAAAATAATACAAAACTAATACCAAATAATTAAACAGCCTTTGGAAATCCTTAGAAACACTAATAGTAAATACTCAATTAAATTAAGAAACGGATAAATAGACGCGATTTTACAAGCAAATGAGTGAAAGATCAGAAGATCAGCTTATGTACCATCATTTTCGTTTCTTTGGGGCTGATGACCAGCATCATTATCTGACCCATGTTCCCCGGACACAGGAGAGGTCAGCTCGGCCTCATTTGACAGGTCAGCGTCGGGAGATGGCGGGTCGTTGTCCTTACAGGACCCCGCATCAAATCCAGAGCTGTTATCGGTGGACGCGCCGGGGAACGCGATGGCAGCGGCGGCCGCGGCTGCGGCAGAGGCGTGCGCGGGGATCCCGGGGTAAAGCCAGGGGAACGGGGTGGTCAGCGCCGCCGCCGCCGGGTACACCAGCTTCTCCAAATGACTTTTATCAAATAAAGGCATGTACGATGCGGCTGCGGACGGGTTAATGAAGTAAAACGGCATGCAAAACGGAGTCTGTTGTCCACCTGTCACTCCCATTAAAGAGTTCATAAACGCCACGTCCGGCCGGCTATCTGCGCCAGACGCGCCGTTCCCAGACCAGCTCACTTTGGGCTTTTTGGCGACGCGCTCGTCTCCAAACTCCTGCTTGATTTTAACTCCTTTCGCCACGTCCCGTCCCCTCTCGCGTTTGCCATCGCCTTTCTCCGCCTCCCCTCCGTATCCACTGTCGGTGTCCGTGTCGTTCTCGTTCAGCTCGAGGTTCTGAGTCCTCTGGATGACCGGGACGCAGTTGGCTTGCGCTTCCCGCTCCGGCGCGTCGTCGCCGGTCAGCGGTCGAGCTCCAGGCTGGAACTGCGCGGAAACTTTGTGCAAGTGACCGATGAGGCGCGTGCACCTCTGCTCGCGAGCTGTCCAGTTCTCCACCCGGTTCAGATACTGCAGGACCTCTTTGGCACAAGCTTGAAAACCGGAATGGAAAGAGTCTAAATCCGACTGGACGGAGGACTTCAACGACCGCTCTCCTGCCAATGACATACATGACATTATAGATCTAGATATGCAGACAGACAGACAGACAGACAGACAGACAGACAGACAGACAGACAGACAGACAGACAGACAGACAGATAGACAGACAGGTGTACATGATGTATGTACCGTTCTGCAGAGCGATGATCTTCTGGTGCTGTTGTTCTGTGACAGCCGTCAACGTGTTTAAATGCTTCAGCGTCAATTCAAGAACAACCGCTTTCTCCAAGTGACCCAGAGTCTGTACACACAATAAACACTCAAGCCGCTATTCAAAGCGTTTCTTACTCAAGCTGATATTAAACCACAAACAAGGTTCAGTCCACTTTACCGTAAGTTTGAGGTGTTCCGGTAATAAATCTTTCAGCTGCCCAATGCATTCGTTTATTCTGTCCCTCCTCTTCTTTTCGATCAGTCTGTGCGGTAACTTGTAAGCGTCCTGCAAATTTAGCGCAAATTCAGTGCAAATTTTAGTGCAAAAAGTTCACAAAGTAACAGTTTTTAATAACGCATGACAAACAGCGTGTTATCTGAACTTCACTGTCACCTTTCCTTCCTCTCTCTTCATTCCTCGTTTGGATTTGCACATGTACAGAGACGGATATTCAACCCTATAAAATAAACACACAAATAATAAGAAACGCATCCGTTCGTTTAGCCACCAGCCTTTACGCATTTCCATTTGCGTTAATAATAACACAACTATTAGATGTAAAATTACCCCAAGAAATCGGCGTGATCCAGGAACTGTCTTCCCTGCATTCTGGGAATTCTTTCATCCATAACTTTCTCCCACTTTTGTGCGCTTCTTTCACAGCCGGGTTGTGTTATAATCCAGTATGCGCGGAGCAGCGGCGCGTCGTGTCCGGTGTCGCTCAGCGCTTCTGAATGATGAGGCGTGTGCGCGCTCGCCAGACCTGCCGCTCTCCAGTGCGCGCTCACTAGCGCCGCGCGTGGCACGCACTGCGCACGCGCGCTTGCACCGGGAACCGCGAGTGGACTCACGTGTTAACTGCACCAGCGCCACAGTCCGGGAACGAACTGCTGAACTGACTCCGAATTAAACCACAAACCACTTCAAAATAAAACACATTTATGCTTTAACAGCTGTAGAAAGACATTTATTTTCCTGGACACGTGCTAAACAATTGCACATAATTGTCTAAATGATAAAACAGGCATTTAAAAATATAGCTGATTATAATTACTACCCAAAATAAAATACTTGCATTTTTAGGAAACAATTAATTGGTGTTTCACATCACTGGATTAGCTCTAGGTGACCTAAACAGAACAAATATCTAGGGACAGTCTTGTCCCCAAAGCGAGGTCAATTCTTATATTCATGGAGCCCAGGACAAAATCTGATGGGTGGGTTGCTAGACCAGAGAGCTTTAGTGAGTAGGTGATAATTTTATCCAAATAAATGCAACTAAACTAAACAAAAATACAAAAACTTTCTGTTTGATGCAACTTTCCCGGACTTTAATTCTTGGACGTGTTAGCTTTGCCTTCACTGTACTAATGTGTGACACAATACAACAGTCTTAATATAGCTCTCCCAATCTAGTGTGGTTTAAAATAAACCACATGCAGTCAACATCCAGCCTTTAGAAGAGTGTTCAGATGCACTTTATGAGGTCCTGATTAGTTCTGTTAATCACAAATTATGCAACTGAAAACTTCATTAAAAGGTATTTCATGACTCATTATTTGCTGTATTTTGCATGTAGTCAATGACTGGTCATAGTTAAGCAATCGTAAAAATAAGCCCACAGTGTGTACCTGCACTGTCTTAATATTCATAAGAGATTAACTGTAACTCTCTCACATGCCTGCAGGTCTCATAACCTAATCAAAACCATGTGACTGCCTCCAGGCTGTTATGAGTAGATCATACAGTGTGTGGCAGGAGGCTGACAGGACTCAAACACTCGCCCACATGTTTTGCCAATGACAGAAAGTGTTGTAGCTCTGTAAGTTCCACTTTTTCTGCTTATTTTTAGGGAGACTGGTCACTGTCGTGTGTTAGAGTCCCCCCTTTATGTGTCCGTTCCCCTTTCCCACCCAGCCTCCTCTCTGTCTTCCTCCTTACTATATGTGGCTCTCACGCTGCTTGTGGAATCTGCTCCAAATGTTTTCCATATTAGTTCAGAGTCCTTTTCTGATTCCGAATAGCAGCACCAGAGCCTGTTTGACAGAGAGAGAGGCTCCAGGGAGGAGAGAGGGGAGGGCAGAGGGTGGCAGGCAGTGTGAGGGAACAGTCGGGCTGAAGAAAGATAAAGAAACACCAGACGGGGGAAAAGGACGGATAAACAAACAGAACAGAGAGAACATCCATTCGGCCTTAAAGGAAGTTTAAGAATCTCGATCTGACAGAGGAGGAATTATGGGATTGGGTCAGCTGAAGTCTTCCGGCGGAAGCAATGCACAACCTGGCAATGAGAAGAAGGGAAAATCAGAAACTACAGGCCCGGTGATGGAGGAAGCTCAGATTTGTTGTGGCTGCCGCTTTCCGTTGCTGGTGGCTGTGTTACAGCTCCTGCTGGGTATCGCGATAGCAGCCGTGGCCTTTCTCATGCTTGCCATTAGCCCCTGTTTGCTAGCCAGGGAGACGCCCCACTGGGCTGGAATCACTGTAAGCAATCCTGCTCTTCCTCTTGCTCTTCATCATCCTCATCCTCAACTCCCAGCATGCCTTCTTTACTTTTTCAAGGGCCATGCATGAGGCATCTCACCCGTTCACCACACAGCCATACTGTTGATAAGCAAACTGTTTACATAAATAATGTTGATAAGCATGCTAGTACATATTAACATTACCTGTGTGTACACGGGTTCAAAAATAACACTTGTGAAATCATTAACCCAGCTAACAGGGAATGCTCTCTGAACGTTGGCTAACATTCTCTAAAAGTTCTCTTACAGTAACATTAGTAGATTTTTTAATGTAATATATATTAAAAAAAGTTCCCTTAACTACTTCAGAACAACGTTCTTATAAGCAAGAAATAATTTTGATACAACATCTAAAAACTGGACATTTTGAGCGTTCCTATAACTTTCAAAATAACATTTTTTATGTTTTTGTTACTAATAGAAATGTTGGGGAAACGTTCCTACAACATTATATGGTTGGCTGGGTACTTTTTAGATAGATATTGAATGGAAATTTGATGAGGATAATTAGTTTTAATTTAAAGCAAATTATTAACATTATTAGAAGGTTCCTCAGCTACAATCATAAAAACACTTTGCAGCTGCAACATCTAAAAAACGTTTTGCTTTGTTTTCTGTTAAGAGAAGAAGGTCAGTTTGAACTGCACCCTCAGAAAACAGGCCGAGATCTTCAAGGCTCAATGCAAGCGTGTATCCACAGACGTCCAGTCACGTAATAAAATGAGAAGATAACAGAGAACAGACAGGACACTGGCCTGCATGCATTAGCCTTGAGATGACATAAATGGCAACACGCTGATGATTTAATTCACAGTTTAAAAGTTTAGGGTGAATGATTCTGAAACTGGACTTTGCCTCTATAAAGAAACAAAGACTTTTATATGAAGATCCTTTATTGCTCCTCAGCTTATCTGACACTGTTGTGTTTATATACAACGTTCATGTGGCTGTTGTGTTTCATCCGGCTCATGTAGCAATAATATGAAGCAATGTGTTTGTGTGACGGCTTTGTTGGACGCATACGGTTTTGGCATGATAAGGCAGAACGGAGAGTGTATCTCAAGTTCACGAGACCAGGCTGATGTTCCTGGAGAAAAATGCTGAGGTCACCAAGATTTCTTCTGCCTCAGAACCTGGAAAAACAATCAAATTAAACACCACACGTTAGTCACAAGACTCCAATCACGCTGAGAAAAAGAGCAGTGGAGAGAGAGAGAGAGAGAGAGAGATAAACAGCATGACAGATTAAGATATCTCGGAGGGGGTGGAGTCACACTGTTCAATTTGCAACAGCAGTCAGTATATTATCAGATGACAACTCAATGCTGAGTTGCACAATGTTGATTACAATAAGGGTCACGGCTGGCTCATGACGAGCTTGTGCAGTCCTGCTGTACAGCAAATAAGATTAGAGCAGTGCAGGAGACTGTGGCTTCATAAGCAACAATGGCAAAGTTTCTTCAATAACTGATCATGAGGTGCACGTGATCACTGTCAGCCTCTAACCGGTCTGTAAAACTGTAACACACGTATGATTGTTTACATGCGCTGCTAAATTGGGGCTCTGACCCAGCTAACAGGAAACGTTCTCTCAAAGATATTAAAAATATTCTTGCAGATGCTAGTAGAGCTTTAAAGTTATATACCATATTTAGCAAAAACATACTCTTAAGTTAAGTTTTAAAATCATTACAGAATTTAAAAAGTTTAAATAATGTTCTTATAAACAAGCAGTATGTAACTGAGCATTGCGCAAATGGATGTTGTAAACATTCCTAGAACTAACATTTTTAATGTTTTGTAACTAATAGAAACGTTAGAGAAACATTCTTACAACCTAAATTTGTTACCTGGGGAATGACAGGGGTCTGTTAAAGATGCTGTGTTGTGTTTTGCAGATGTGTGTGGGGTCTTTGCTGGGGTTTGTCCTCTACTGCATTACCAGAGTTCCTAATGAAAGAGCAACAGCACAATTTATCACAAAGGTAAAAAAAATAAAAGCAGGTTTCACATTAATCACAAATTACAATCACATCTTATTGCTGGTCTGTGTAAATGCATTTCAAATGAACTCTGGGCACAAGTTTGTTACACAACACTCAGTAAATAAGGAACACTGTGTTTATGTTGCATCTTTACCAGTGAGTTAGTGCTTTACAGAAGGATTATATAATCAGATAAAAAAGAAACACCAAGTTATAAAATAAAAAACAGAAAATCAAAATCAAAAGAATAAAAACAAAAAATCTAGTTGGATGATAGGAGCCCCAGAGAATGAAGCTGCTTTTATTCCCAGAAGTTTACAAACACACACAGTATTTCTGCTCTGACGATAGTGAACATCTTTAGTCTAAAATGAAATAATTATTCATGTCATCGTTATACTTTAATCTGGCATGTCTTCAGTTTTTAATGGGCCATAATTCCCGGGTCATCAAGATAGAACTTTCAGCTCTTGAGTGAACAAATGCAGACATTTTAGTCCATTAAACCTCCCTAATGTCCTTTAACCTAATCCATTTAAAAACTACATCAGTTCAGGTCATACCTATATGCATTTTGAGTTCTGTTCCATTCCAAAATGACTGTAATCGTTCTTTCACTTCCTGTCAGATTCTCTACTTCCTGTTGTGCACGATAGGGCTGATCATCTCCGTTCTGGTCATCGCCTTTCAGTGCTACCACTACATCCTGACCAACAGCTTTGTATGCAAGGAAATAAGAGGGGACTGCAGGTGCACCCTGGACCCTGAGGACCCCATAGCTCAAACCTTTATCTACAGAGATGTGCCAGACTGCAGTGCTGTTGTAAGCACACTGCCCATGTACAACCTTCTGCAGATGGTGCTGAATCTGGCTCAAGCCGTCGTCTGTCTGGTTGGGGCCTTCATGATCTGGAAACATCGGTACCAGATGTTTTTTGCTGGTCTGCAGGCAGGATCTCCCTCCAGCCAGCAGTGGCAGAAAGTGTGAGGCTGAGAAATCTCTCTGGATATATGTGGAGCATTTGTGGCTTTAGAGAAGAAACTGTTTGTAGTGGAAGTTTTTATGATGTTTTCACAAGTAATTGAATGAATCTGCAGTATGTTTGTGTTGTGATGCTATTTTGGAAAGTTTCAGTTGATTTTTAAAGTTATTGAAATGTTTTACATTGGCTACATTGAAACATTTCCACTGATCACCGTCTTTGATTTGCCAGTGAGAGTATTTTTATCTATGAAAATGTAACATGACACAAAATGAGGCCTGTTGTTTTCCAGGAAAGCGAATTAGACAATCTGAGGTTGCTACTATTTTGGTAGCGGTTTGCATACAATTTAATTTACTGAAATGTTTGCATTTATATACACATTAATATATGAACATTTACACTTAAACTTCAGGTCAAGGATGTACAATGAACTTCTTTTACAATAGGTGGTAAATAAGTGAGACTATTGCTTGGTTTCTTACTGGCTATTGGACGAACTTTCATCTTTGACCCACCCCTTTTATTCAATCTCATACTTCAGGTGCTCCTATTGGTCCAGGGCCTCAAAACATGTTTAAAGACACAATCTATTTTTCTTTATTTTTTCTAATAACAAACATAACTGCTTGTCAATATCAATGACACTTCAAAAACACTGATGACTGTTACTTATTGTGAAACATCACATTGACTATAAAGTTACACTAGTTATATGCTCCTATTTTTTATTTATAGAAAAATATATTTATAGATGTAAATTAAGCCACATACTACACTCTGAAATGCAGTGAGAATATACAGAGAAAGAAATCAAGTACTAAACTGATTTCCAACATTTCATAAAAATGAGACACGCTATCGCTTTAAGACAAGAGGCGTCTAGAAGTTTGAGATAAAAACAGCCAGTGCAGTCAGAAATGAAGGTGCGTCCAGTGACACGGCTGGCCTGAAGTCACAGTGCACACAGTAAACAGCAGCTACTGGGGGGAACTGAAGGGGTACTCAGACAGACTGCAGGTCACTGCCTTCAGCTAAAACAAGATGACCTTTCACCTCCTTTTCATTTTGTGTCATTTGATTTAATGGCAGCATGAAAGTGTAAAAAAAACATTTAAAACTTGACAATCAAACCAAAAATGCTGATCTGAAATTGTGTCTTTCAAGCTGCAATTCGTAACATTTGAATACAAAATAACTATTGCAGGTTACTTTACGTACGTTAAAGTCAAATGAAGCCAAACTGACACAACAGCTTAAACTATAAATTATTATAAACTTATCGTTGGGGATCATTTTGAACACTGATCTGTCATAAACTCACTGACACTTTTTGACACATAAAGTATCAGATTGAAGCTTTCTGAGACCTTCAGTGTTGGAATGAGATGCAACATGACGCAGGAGAAACTCTGTTAAATGTAAGTGTGGTGAGTCATGTCTTCTTTGAGCAGCTTTCTAATAAAAGACGTTTACGTAACTCTCTCCCTCATCATCCAGTTGTGTGTCCTTTAAAATGATTAATTGAGCTTCATTATGTTTTTCTATGATGCCGAGCAAACATGAAATATGTCTTATATTTACAGACCCGTTCAACCCACTGTGTGTCCTGTTACAACAAATGAGCAAATATAATCGGTTTAAAAGTATTTCTAAAA
>JAZGTK010015301.1:0-13274 GCA_036877625.1 Ambastaia sidthimunki
AGCATAACCCAAGTATCCAGCCATGCCTGTGTGTATAAAAACACCCCAAAGAATCCAGTCAGGACTTAATTGTTATTATAAGCCTGATGCTAACCTAACTGATAACCGAAGACAACAGACCCTTTCATTTCACAGGATAAGATAATGGTACTTTCTAGAAATTCTTAATTTACTTCTGTGTATTGTAAGTCTTGACTGAAATGGAGAAAGGAGCCCCATGGGAGCAACTTTAAGAGACTACAGGGTCTCTAATGGCACATATTTAAATAAGTAGACTGTGGAAAACCTAGATTTAGCCTTTTGGGCCTATTGCATCTAATTACACTGAAAATATTTTTGAGTGTATGTAAAACAGTAAAGAGTAACCTTCACTCTTATCAGCTATTTTTTTTGTGGAATGGCAAAACCCAAACAACCAGCAATGAGGTGTGGAGGCAGGTGTCTTACATGTTACTAAAAAATAAAACAGAACTCAAAACTTGAGTTGAGTTGAGTTTTGCAGTAAGTAACAATAACAGTAGTGTGCTGCACTAGTAAATTAAACAAAGATCTAAAAATGTATAAAAAATAAATATCAGCAAAATGTAACAAAAAACAGTGTTAACACTACTAATGTAAAAACTGGCTAAATTGAAAAGTTGACTATTTTGCAAAAGATTTAAGGATGTTTGCATACATCAAAAAAATTAGTGATACATTATTTCACTAGTTTATTATTATTTATTTATTGTGGAGACGCCACACAAAGCGGATGTTTCTGGGCATGTAACAGTTCCTTAGTGAACCACATGACACATGAAACATCAACAAATGAACGGTCCGTCTACCTGAAAAGTTTCTTGGGCTGAGTCTGTTTCACTGGTTTATATGGGATCATTCTTGTCTGGAAATCTTCCTCTTCATCTCTCCAGTCCTCATCATCATTGCCAGTGGAAATGGAATTGGGTCTCCGGACTCCTTTCGGATTTCCATTCTGGGATAAAATATTTCTTCGTCTCCTATTGTGTTGCTTTTACAGCTTTCTTCTACCCAACTCACACTCAACAAACTCAGTAAATACCAAGGAGATCCCGATAACAACCGGCCCGATCGGCCTTACCAAACTGATCACCATAGAAAAACTCACTGTACTCCGAAAACTACTGCACTAACCGCCTCTTCTAACCGCGATCTTCTGATCAGACAAGCGCACATCAAGAGGGAAGATCTAACAGAAGCAGCACTGAATGTCTATTGCAGACACCTTCTTCAGAATTACTGAAGCATTTGTACGTGTCAGTGGCTCTGTAGCTCCTCCCACTGAAATTGGAGCGTCCCGCCCACCAGATCAAACATCAATACGAAGAGACGCTGTGCCCTTTGATGGGCGGAGCGTCTGACAACTTGGAGGCGGGCTCGTATGTTTATGGGAGGAACGGTGCCGTTTATACTACAATAAAATGTGACGCTGCTGTCTCTTTGTACTGACGTTTAATCATGTGGGCGGATAGTTCGCATGAAATTTCAATTAAGTTTCCAAATGCTCTTTTACCGACTAAACAGAATCTAGGAGCAACAGTGCAACTGCATTGCAAACATAATACATTGCTTGTATTTCTGTCATAAGCTCGGTCTTGATTCTTTAAGACTGTAAACTTAACTGTACGCGTATACACGTATGATTTTTGTTCACTAGAGGGCGATGTTGGCTCGTATTTAATTATCATTGACATAATGACACTCTTTTAAAGGCCATGAGATTTTTGTGATATTTAAAAGCAATTACGAAGCCCGTTTGAGACAAGAACAAACATGAATTACTATGTAATTATTTTTTATTTTATGTAATGATAATTACCATGAAACAAGTTATTAAACTAATTTCAATTAAAGAAATTGACATTTGAGGTTTAACTTAAGTAATTTAATCGTAACTTTGAAGGAAAGATATGTCTTATCCAAGACTCTGACCACAATGCAGCCTCACCAGGAAAGAATTGCTTTATGGTTGTATGAGCAAACACGACTTCACTGTTAGATAAATACACAGCTATCAGCATTACCTGAAAGGCAAAAAGAGAAATGTTAAATGTACACACTTTCAGTCATAAATTAGTTTTTCATCTTTGCTTATGCATTTCTATTTTTCTATTCTAATAATTATTGTAAAGTACATTATAATTCGATGGTTTGAAGCTTGAGTTTTATAGTAACTTAGCAAGGTGAAAATGTAAATGACCCACCCAAATCTCAGAAATCACACAGAAGTTGAAAAATATTTTCCTTATAGTCTTTTAAAACCCTTAAGGGCATATTTCCTTACCTGAGCTCTTTGTTCTGATAGACCAAGGGTGTGTTAGATGCTATCAAGCATGTTTGCATGTTTACCTAAGGACGACACATTACAGCAGAAATCACAATACATCACCATCTGCTGATCTGAGTGCGGAAACATGATCAGCCTAGTCCCAAATTAAACCTATCAAGTCTCTGTCAGGGCATGTTGGCTTTTCTACTCTTGGCTTTTCTGTGGAACTTCGAAGCGACATGTTAGACTTTATGTAACTATTGAGTGGTCACTGTTTTACAGCGAGAGAGAGATTTTTATCAGTACAGAGAAATTACCTTCAAATTAATTTGTTCAACAGATTTTTTTGTTGAGTTGTGTTGTTCTGGAATTGTCTGCATCGTTGGTTACTGCTTTTAGTTTTGCATTGCAGACAGTGTGTTGGGACGATCATCGCCTGGGTCTTGCTGCCCATTTTTTGACTTAACAGACAACATTTTTGTATGAAGGTAACTCCTAAGCAAATTTTTCAGACAGCCCGCCAAACAGCCTGCCAAACAAACCGAAAATTCAAGTGAGCTTAGGAGGTAACCATGCTGACATGCTTAATATGATGATATGCAAATAATAAATTCAGAAGTACCTCTGTACTGCCTGCAACAGCATTTTCAGCTGCATATTCAAGTCAAGCAGCTGGAATAGCTGCAACGCTTGTGTGAAATGGTTGACATGTTCTTTCAACAGGTGTTCCTTGGCTAAATTTGATGTTATTACTACTGGAAATATTTCTATTACTGCAAACAGCTGTGATTAAAACAAGAACATTCATATTGATGGCTTCATGTCAAAATCAACTAACTACACTGAACTTTACCAAAGTAACATACAGCTTTTTTTTTGGAACACCAAACTAGTCTGAAACTGTAGCCAAAATGTGCTTTCACAAACTGTAACCAAATCTGGCATACAAAAACAATGTCGTAACACATGGTGGCGCTACACGCTCACACGTTTAGAATTCAAAATTGTCCCTTCAAAATGTATGACTTTATTTATGACAGCTGTATGATTTTGCTTCATACCACCATGTGCCTCTAAAATAAATGGGATGTTTAATAAAAACATCTGTTTCATCATTATTCTTATCTTAATTCAGGTTCAAATTTGTTGTTTTCATTACATTTTATAAACTGTTTTTACTTCTGTTCCTTTATTATAAATGATTACATTTATAAGCTCATTAAACATAAGGACTTGGATGAAAAGAACACAAGCACTTTGATAAAAAGATGCTGATTGTAACTACAGAGAGTTTATCACACCAGTAATCAGTGTGTGGCCTCTTATCTTCTCAGTTCATCTCCTTGCACATTTGTATCTCACCGGAAAGCCTGACTTTTGACCATGCAGGAACCACATTGTTCCATGCTGCAATGTTACAATATAACAATGTGTCATTTTTAAGGAGAAATCACGTTTTGGTCATCTGATTGTTCAAAAAATACGAAGGTATTTATACTTAACAAACAAGAATCTTAGGCGTAACAAGCTATTCCCCCAAAAAAGTTGTTTAATTTAAAAAGATTATATAGTAAAACATTTATATAATTTTTTGAGTAATTTAGGCATGTCTTAATTTTTTAATCATTCCAGAATATCGAAAATGTCCAATCCAGCACATTTGTGTGGATAAACTTAATAAATGAATTGTCGTACTTAAAAAATTCTTCAAGGTGGGGTAAAATGAAGAAGTAGAGCCACATCAGGGTTCTCTCACTCCTAAAACACAATACTTACAACATTCACTGAGCCAAAGCTAAAATAATGAAGATGAGTTCACAAGTTCAGTATTAAAAGTGATGCATTTTATAGACGCAACCTTTATCTGGAGTTAATTACTGCAGTGACTTGGTTTGATTCTGAAAAAAAACTCCTGCTGCTGATAGGGTGAAAATTTTAACTCTCATGAGAACTCACAAATTTCAGCAAACACAAGCACATGCAGACTCTGCAAAATAAATAATAACATACAGAAAGCTCTGATTTAACAATAGCTCAGATCTTGTGGTGAGCAACATTTAGATGCATGTATAAAGCATTATACATGCTTTACTCTGCCCTCATGTTTTAAAGCGACAAAATCTTACTCATCTGCTGCAAGTTCCAGGAAACAGCATTCCTGCCGAATCCCATCCCAGCCTCTGTTGTTTAGGTCATTTTATGACTTGACACTCTCCTCTCTCCATATCCAGCAGCCGGCTCACAGACATACAGGAGCGTGTGGCAATATTGATGTTTTATAACACAAACTGTACTGCCAGTGGTGAAGGAATTTCATGAACTTGATGTCTCATGGGGATTCCAGAAATGACTGTGGCTTGTTTATAAAGGTTATGGCACATAAGCGCCATGTGGTTTTGATTTAGTCGTAATTTCTAACTACGCTTAAAAAATATTGTGTGCGATGGGACTTCTAATCGTAACTGGGAGTAGTCTTACTCTCTGTTTGACATCAGAATGTTGGAAAAAAGAGGGTGATCATTACCAGCTTTTTGGATAATGAATTTTGATTTTAGTAGCTAAGAACAGGGTCCCGGGTTCCACCTGACAGGCTGATTGTATTTTTAATGCTTAATGAATGAATTATGTAATAAACACAGCTTGCCATACAGTCTGGTTGGTGGACACACAAGTTTTCAGAATGGAGCGTCAGCTGAAAATATTTTCCTTGTCTTCTGAGGGCTGTTCCCAGGAACGCTCAGCCAGGACCCCAGGCTCAACACCCTGCTGTACTTTGAAATGGGATCTTTATTGTCCAAAAGGTTTAAGCCAAGTATGAAGAATCGCTCCTCCCAAACAAAACACACACTAAGACACATATGTATGAAGAGAGAGAGAGAGAGAAAGAGGAAAGCATAACTGAGTCTGTTTTTTCAAAGCCATGTTTCCAATTACGTAGCAGTTATATATAGATGGGATATGATAAAGCAGTTTTCATAAAGCTCTTTAATATAAAGAAAGCTCTTCATCTCACATAACTGCTGGAAGACCAGAAACAACCCTGTCTTTCTATGTGCAGTTAGAGGGTATTTATTGAATGAAAGTATATGATTTTTCCCCAGGAATATCCATACCAGGATGGTCCAGGATAAACATACTATGTGGAACCAGGTTTAAAAATGACATAAATAACTTTTTTAAAACAATAGTATAGGCTATTTACCCTAAGGATAAAACATGTACACTTGTCTCATACGCACCCATTTAGACCTTTATTTTGTACATCTATTTGTCTTCAGATAAATTTATTTGTGTCGTGTGAGTGCTGTTCCTCAGCAATTAGCTCATAAGGCAGACGAGTTATCTCTTCTCTTTTATGTAACGATAAATTGAAGAAATCTTACTGCTACACACCTGCATCTCAGATGGTTCCATATTTGCTGCTTTGAAGCTAAAGGGAAACAAAGAGCAAAAATCAAAGAGACCTGAACTTTAGATAACAGATAAACAGCCTTGTTGCACATCTCCTTGTAGCTTCCAGTGGAAAACAGATAGAGCTTCCATCTTTGATTTTACCTGCATGTTTCTGACTATAAAGTGACTGCAATAGTAAATTAGTGCAAGACAGGGAGGTCTTGGATTTCAGTTCTGGACCCTCTGGCCATCTCTGGGATGAGGTTGAGCATAAACTGCAAATAAAGACTTCAGAATGAGGAACTGTCTTGAGAGTCACAAATTTCACTGGGAGGACAGTTAATGAGAGCGATATTGCTGATCTTAGTAAATGATAGATGACCGGACACCTGTTAGAGGCCAAATGTGTAAGATGTATGGTTTTGTTTTAAATGCACTACAGGCTAAATACGACTGTGTTTTGAAGATTTGATGTGCTAATAAATCATTATTTAAACAATGGGGGCTGGAATGCAAAAACAAAAGCTGAATGGAATTTAACCTCTTTCAGGTTGTCTTTATACAACAAAATACATCTTACAATATTTGATATTCCTGGAAGAGCACGACAACAAGTTACTTGGAATATTTATAATCTGAAAACTTAATAGAAAACTGAGTGCAAGTGTGTTTATCCATATTGTAAAAACAGAATGAAATGTGTCCCTGTTGTTTACCTACTCTGAAGTGTATAACTGAAACATGTTTGTAATCTATGACCTAAGAGCATGAAAACATTGCCAAATGTCATAAGAGCAAAAGAAGCATGTAAACCAACATGTATTTAACAGTCAAGCCACTGATCTCTGTGTAAACAGACAGAAAACAAACATTAAAACAAATTTTTTTGTTTTAACAGCAAAAGAAAAGCAAAATTACAAATTCACAGCTCAAATTATTTTGCAGACTGAAATATCAAAATTTTTGGTTTATTACATTTAAAAATAAAGGTTATCCGATACAACTTTGTAAATAAAACATTTTGGGAAGAAATGTAAGCCAATGCTTGTAGTTAGATATTTTTATTCTGTATGTTAGTTAATGATTTATTTCAAGAACTACAGGAAACATTATAGGATTTAAAATGGTTCTTTTATGCATCAAGTTGTACAATTTGTTTTTTTAATGGAATCTTTATTTTTAAGAGTGTGTATGGCTGTAGCTACATGTATACTGTAATTCAAACCTCTCTCATTACTTATAAATGTATTCACCACTGACTTATCTAAATCTACAAACTAACAATCATCCCAAACAAACCGCTTAACATCATAATACATCTTTCATAGTGTGCTGTGTAGTACCTGATCCTCAAGAACCGGTAAATTATAACCTTTTTTCCTGTATGACAAGGTTCCTCATTCAAGCCCCGGGCGACGTCACTGAGTGGGTGATGAGCTCTGTGTTTCTTACACCAGTAAAAGGTCCATCTGAAGGCAGGAGAAAAACGTGACGAGATGAAATGCCTTCTGGACGTCTACCTGTTCGGATAACGATGAGATCTGTAGCACTCGCACCCACAGAAGGACGCGCAACCCCAAGGTTCAACACATTGCACTCAGATGAATAATTTGTAATTAAAATAGAAAAGAAGATATTTGACATTGCAAAGGCTAAAGTTCTGGAGTTTCAGTAGTTCAGGAGGTCTGACCGCATTCCATCAAACTCAGGATAAGTGTTCCTTTCCCAGATTGAAATCGCTGCGTTATTGGATTGTTTGACGTTTTATCTGGTTTTGCTGGATGAACATCTAAAAGAAATAAGATTGAAACTGCTGACTGCAGGCCAAGTGGATTTTGCGATTGTCCGCGCCAGATGATGCCCTTCTTCAAAGCGCATTATTCAGAAGTCCTCAGATGTTTTCAGACGTCTTCACAGGATAAGCCTCCGTCATCATTGGACTAGTTTTTCTCAGCATCAAGCCTACGTTTTTCTTTCCTTTTTTTACTTTGAAAGGCATCTCACCATGACCATTCCACTTTCTAGAACGCAACTTGCCCTCTTCTTTATTCTGCTTTGTCCAGTCAACATTATCGGGCTCTGGTGGTGAGTAATACACTATTTCTGGCTTTATACTTACAGTTCGATCAGGGCGATCAGTTGAAAATCTCGTAATATTGAGATGATCAAAAAAGAAAATGTGACACGGTTATATCATATTTAGCTTTAAAAAAAAAACATCTATGCATGCTATGAACTTTTGATTAGATAACTTCTGATATGTAAAAAGCATAACTTACAGACAATATCACCCATAATTTGGAAGTTGTGTTTTACTGTGCACGAATCCTCTTACAGTATGAACACTTGATCAGGTAAAACATTTTAAATAGACACTTCTCCTAAAATAAAAATACAACGGTAAATAATAAATAATGATTATATTCAGAGTAACGAATTTACTTGATATAAGTGGATCTTATAAACCCAAAATATATATTCTTTGTAAATAGTTTGTTTTATTATGTTTAAAAATTATAAATTGATCTAATCCTAAAATAGCCTAACAAAAGGTTGCTCTGTTTGCTTAATTGAAATCTTTATTGTTTTTATTGGCAAAAATTATTGTCATTTTTATTTTAGTAAGGTAATGGCTTTGGTTATGGGAAGTTTACTAAGGGTTAAATTGTAGCCTGTTACAGAGGTAGAAACTTTGGGGGTCAGAGTTGGAATTTGAGGTGGCCCTCCGGGCTGTGGGTGTCATCATAAACTATTTCTTTGCTTAACACTCTGAAATGCACATGTTTGACAAGAACTGGGTTGTTCAATAAACAGAGGCATTCCAATTAAAGCAAAATTACTTTAACAAGGAGCCTGTTTACCTTCTCTAATTTTCAAATTTCCACCCCATTTGTATCCAAATAAAGTTCAGCACGAGGCTGTTCCCAAAGCTCTCATTCCACACAACACCTGGAATTCTAACAAAGTTTCACCAGACAATGATGCTTTCTTTGGGCACGACGCATGCCATCACAAACTCTGGATGTGCCAAGGGTCTCTGACAGACAGCATGCCATTCACATGCTGAGGCAGAGAGGAGATGAAACAGAGGCAGATAAACTGTCTCTCAGGACTCCAATTGTGCTCTGATTCTCTGGGCTGAGAGCTGAGTGTTTGAGGAAGCCAGTCTTTGGGGTCATTTGCTGGCAGGTCGCCAGCAGTCTGTCGGGCAGGTGTGCCATACCCTTTCTCTTATGTGTGCGTCTGTGTGCGAGTTGTCTCTCAGATAGCTCTGTGTGTCCCCTTTAATCACAACTGTCTCCTTTAACCAGCAATCTGTGTGATGCTTTTGCATTTATATGGCTTTGCATGACATCTGTGTATGTATGTATGTGAAATCTCACCTGCACTAAATCTGTGCCTCCACACTCTGTTTTCTTTTATAATGTGTGTGTATGTGTGTGTTGTGTGTCTACAGTTTGTGTGCTGCTTTACCAGTAGAATTTGTCAGATAATCTAAAAAATATGCTTAGTGTGGTAATCAAAATTACATTTCATCAGTAGTTTTCAAATTATTCCTGGAGGTTTGCAGTACTGCACAATTTGACGTTGGTCTTAACACACCTGAATTATCACGTCAACTGATTAGTAAAGTACTTAATGACCTGGAGCAGGTGTGTCCAATAACCTAGTCATCCAAAATGTAAGGAAAGAATGGTTACAAACCCCTGGGTTAAGGTTTTTACTTTTTACAGTGTGTGCGCACCTCTGCCATTCTTTTGCACAGATGTCTTATTCAACCTGACCGATGTAACTTATGCGTGCATGTTCCAGACTACACAATATAAGATGTTCACACAGAGTCTGGGAGAAGTGAATCTCATTTGGAGGATGGAGAGATATCCAATCAAGAGGCCTTGAGAGATGGATCAGATAACGATTAGATGACAGCTGCTTGGCCGGTCTGGCCGCACTTACAGTGTTTCACCTCTGAGCATGTGTCTGCATCCGTCCATCTCCAGACGTTCAGGGAGAGGTTTTGTGCACCTTTCCCTGGTTCTGTTCCGCTAGTGGCTCTGTCCGCATGTGACAGACAGCGTTGTCGTGGGTTTCACTGGCTTGATTTAGTGCTGTACTCCAAGAGGAGATTGTGCCATGGCTCGGAGCCACGCACCACAGAAGTGAACCCAAGCCACTCTGTGCTGTTCCAGCCTTCCAGCCCGGTCATGATTGACTTCATATACAGCATACTTGAGGGATTAAGCAGGGATGAATTTCGCTCTTTCACAAAGTTAAAAAAGAAGAAACTTATCTGTAAATGTGCAATTCATAATGTAACCTGAGGTCTCCACAGGACAAAAAAAAGATAAATGTCTGTGTGTATGTTCGCACTGATTATTTAGATAACTTCTCTTAATCACAGTTTCCCCCTGTTCCCAGTCTATATTATCTCTCTCATACATCATGGTGTGGCTGTGTTTTTGGATAGCCCTGATTGCATGAGTTGGGTACATCCTTTTCCATGTTCTGATTAGGCCCCATCTCTCGCTTATCACATTCAAGAGGCTCACTAGATAAAGACAGGCTTTGAATAAAGCCATGTAGATGATGGGCTTAATCTAGGGTGTGTTGTCTTTCTCGTATAGTTGCCTGGTTATTTATCATCTTTGTGGGCTGATCTGGGAGCAGTGTTTCCTAGCAAAATTCTAACATGAATCATTGTATGCGAAATGGCAAAAGTGATGTTAGAGTAGTCAGCGCCATGTCCAGATCTCTCTGCATGTTTCTTTGTCTCTGGCCCTGGTTATGGCTGGTTTCGATTAAGGAATGATGATTGATCAGACACAGACAAATACCTTTATCCCTATATCACCCAAACCATAATGACCACATATCGAACTCAGGGCCACTTTTATGATATTCAAGCTTTCCTTTACTGTAAAATCCAGCCCTTGGCCTCACCCCTTTTGACAGTGAAAGAGGACTTGGAAAGAGAGAGTGTTTCCAACGTCTACATTTTTATGAGTCTACACCTCCTGTTGTAAAATGTGGTTCCATTATTTGAGAAGCTGATCCTGGCATTGAGAAGCCCGCAGGTTTGTAGATAATGTGAGACAGCAGAAGAGCCGGCTGACTGGAGAACTTTGTATTTGCACCTTTTCATTTTGTAGGGGTGTGTGTATCATAGATCAAGAGCTGATCTGATCTGACTTAATAATAGGGCCATCAGTACAACAGTCAATGTTTGTCTGCCATTATGTAAATCATGAAAATCACCTTTCCTGGTGGGCTGCTCAACCTGTGGGCCACCTGTCGAAACCAAATTTAAATTTTAAAGGGGGAAAAAGTTCTAACATTATAAAATCAGCCCTTTTCATCCACAGTGGATTCTTATGTAGCTCACATAGAAGTTTTCTGGCCTGGCACAGGGAACCTCCCCTCACCACAAGTTTTAATGTGATTGTATCCACTCTAATTTCTCTTCCTCAAATAAATGCAATAAAATTCACCCTAGATACTTATTTTATTGACATAACAGTAGCTTAATACAATCTCTGTATTGTGTTACATATTTCTCTCAGCCACATTAAAATTAAATTTTATAAACGATTTGTTGTTTAGTTTCATTGCACTGCCTTGATGTAAAAACACTTATTTAGACATATCAAAACACGTTGAATCAATACATATGAATATATAAACTATGTAAGTAGGCAATAGTTTGTAATTGGTCAGTATAGGTCTGGTTTTCGTCCATCTCAATAGTCAAGATATTGCCAATAAATATCAAAGTGGCATTGATTAGCCGCAGTGATGGGACATTTAAACTAAGGTAAATATACAGAATCATTAGTATCAACTTACTAAAAATTAAACTTCCACTATATGCCCCTGCAAAATGTTTACTTATAGTACATATCTTTCTGCAGTGTGAAAGTAAAATGAGTCTAATATTTCCTTTAGCACATGCTAGCCCATTACACGCCAAAACACACTCGTGCTGCCCCGTGTCTCGAAACCTCTGCTGAGCAGACTATGCAAATGAAAAATTAGGCCTATCAAGATGGGATGCATCACTTGTAAAGCCTGTTATCTCCCCTCTCATATTTCTTATCAGACCGCCATGGAAGGCGACTGGCAAGAGCGTTGACTTTTTAAAACAAACTTGCACGGCAGATGAATGTTATTAGTCTGAAAGATTAGCCTTGACAGGGGTGAATGAAAAGCAATGAGGTATTCTCACAGAGATCTGCTCCCCCAGACGGCAATGTAATGATAAAAACTGACTTCAGCTGCACGGATCACAGCCGCTGAACTCCACTTCCACACAGTCAGAGTTATTAAAAAGAAAGAACTGGAGGCTTGTGGCGTTCTCACATTAGGTCATAGCGTTTGTCACGGGAAGCTCTGGCAGAATACTCCACGCTCTGGACCCGAGGCCTCCTCTCCCATTAGCTGTTGAAATAAACAATTTATTCAAGTGTAAACACACATCTGTCATCGCTTTTGATGAAACCCGGCAATTAAGATGCAGTTTTTTCTTTATATGTTATCTGTTTACGTTCAAAGGGGTAACACGATTACTGCTGACATTATAGTGTGTCTGACTCTAGTAGTTGTCTCTTTTCTGTATATTTTCTTTGTCATGTGCTAGGAACAATGTGAACAGAGGAAAGCCTTTAAATGTATCAGGATCTGCTTAGACTTTAAAGTGAACCACGAGTTAAAAAAACAAAACGGTGAATTTATAATGCCTTACATCATTTGAAGTGGTTTGCACGATGCAAGGTTCGAAAAGATAACCGCACTTTATCTTCTGATACCTTGTGTGGTTCAAACGAGTCAATTGATGGAACTTTTCTTTTGTGCGTTTTAGGGCAGTGGGGAGTCCGTTGGTCATGGACCCAAACAGTATCTGCAGGAAGACAAAACGGCTGGCGGGCAAGCAGGCCGAGCTGTGCCAGACCCAGCCAGAGATCGTAAACGAAGTTGCCAAGGGTGCAAAACTGGGAGTGAGAGAATGCCAATACCAGTTTCGCTTTCGACGCTGGAACTGTACCAGCCAGAACAAGTACTTTGGCAAAATTCTTCAGCAAGGTGAGTCTTTGTCCTCACAGAATGAAAGAATCCACTCTCTTATGTCCCCATCCAAACTTAATCAATGTCTCGATTATGGGTCAGCAACGTCTCTCTGAGAACATGAACTCTGACCCTCAGACCTAGAGACCTGTGCCCTCATTTTGACATGTTTGATCCAAGTTCAACAGAGAACAAGGACAGCTGTTGTATCTGAGACATATTTTTTTACTTCAGTGACCTTCCTGTGGTAAATTGCTCTCTAAAAATGATCCCCAAATTGCCTTGAATAATCATTGATCTGCCACATTTTTTAGCCCTTTGAAGAGTAATAAACTAATGTAGCCTCTAATTATTCAGCTCTTTTATTATGTTTTATCCCCCACAGCACCCTCACATTTGATAAACTTGTTCAGCAGAGCCCATTATTGTAGTCCACAACAGTGCTGTTGATGCTAAACTATCTGTCATTATCTGTCTGTCATTATCTTATTTTGTAAACTAATTCTTCTAAAGATCTGACAAATTACCCAAAAAG
>JAZGTK010015302.1:0-13274 GCA_036877625.1 Ambastaia sidthimunki
AGCACCAGGCGACAATAGTTTAAAATGAGATGACTGTGGGGAGTCTGAGTGGACTGTGATTTTTAATAAAATTGGTTTAGTCAAGACTCTAAGCCATAAAAAGCCATTTCAGTGTTAAATCAAGCTTTTCACCAATACCAGAGGATAAAAATATCCAAAGCCCTTAGAAATCACTTGATGGCATTCGAGAGATGAATTGATTTTAGATTAAACATATAATTTCTCATTAAATTCAGGCTGCAATGCCTGTCGAACAATAACAGAACTCAAAAAAACAACCAAAACGCCTATTTGAGGAGTTTTACGATGTGAATTGATTAGACTATCATACCCATGTGAAGACAAAGATGTCATAATTAAATTTCGCATTGTATAATTTCCAAACAGAAATCAATTCAGGACAACTCGAGGAAATAAAAAAGTTTGTCGTTTGCTCCGGGTAGCCTGGGGTGAGCAAATAGCAATTAACTGAGAAATACACTACTTGTCACCTCCACAACGGCCTTCATATGCGCTCTGAATACAAAATATACCAAAAGCTTTAGGGGGTAAACTGGAGAACATGCTAACAACTTAAAGGAAATAACCTGCAGCAGTTATAAAACATGAGAGATTATCTTTAAAGATCCAGTTTTGAAGTACTGATGAATCCCTCTGTGTCAATAAAAATGAGATCAAATACTGTTTATACCTCGAGCGAAAACGGTAATCGATGCCTAACAGCAGCAGCATAAACAACAATCGACGTTGCATGATGTCCCGATCAATTTAGCTCATCTACAATAACGATTCCTGAAGCGTATGGAAAAAAATCTAACCTTCGTTTCAAAGTTTCAAAATTGCGAATGCAAAAGCACCATTAGATATCCATTTAACACCTGTTGAACTAAAACAAAATGTACCTATGTGGAAAAAACACGATGAACAATGTAGATAACCAACGGAGAATTCTGTAATCCCATCCGGACCCAAAACTACAAAATTTTGTAGTGTTATTATCAAAGAACAATTCTGTTTAATTTGTGACTGTGCCTTAAAAACTCCTTTGAATTTATACTTGGTTACCTTTTCCTGTCTAAGTTGTTGTGGAAGTGACAAATTCAGCAAGATGGATTACAAATCATTGCAGAGCATCTCAACACGTCATTGGCTGAAGTGCTTTCCTGGACGCCATGTTGTCATTTCACTTCTATTGCAGGCATTTAAAGGGTCAATGGTTGCTAACGTGTTTCTGTGGGTGGGTTACAGAAATACAAGCAAAGCTTGGCGTCTGTGGCTGCCAGGTAACTGTGGTATATAATTTCTTAAGTTCCTAAACATAAAACAAAAAACTTGAAACTCAAAGATCAAATATGATACATTTTCCCAGTTTCAGAGTAATAGTGGTTTGTTTTTTTGATCTGCCAGCCAAATGCTGATGCCCAAAAAACCTACAAGAATTCTGCTCAGATCATGTCATATATAATAGCTGGTTACCCAGAAATAATACCCAGAAATAAGTCACATTTTATTTCCCATTAAAAGTTTTATTCATCGCAGTTTTAGCTTGATGAAAATGCTTTTAGTGAATGCTGTATTTTGAAAGGCATTGTGCCATCACAAAGACTCATGCTGTCAATGTACATGATAATCGTACAGTACATGTCATCCATTTTGTTAAATGGCCCCCATATCTACAATGCCAAAAAGAATATTAATAGATAGATTGTATTTCACGTGATCTGAGAATGAACATAACTGCAGGTGACTTTCATAGCAGACTGTTGGATAAAATTACAGCACATGAAATAAGTTAACTGACATTTCCTTTGAATGGCAAATTATAGTGATATCAAGAGTGCCATAAAGCTCCTCCCCTAACTCACTGACTGACCCAACGCTGCCATGTCGGCCTGTCCAGACGTTCCAACAATGTTTTGATAGCGTTGCACTTATTGGAAAAATTAACCAACAAACAGCATGCTTATAATATGCATATATACTGTACATGTTAAGACTGAATAAAAAAGTGTTAACCATGAATCCAGCAAAACACGACACAGGGCTTTAAAAAAAATGACGTAAAAAAAAATTTTTTGGCACTGGCTAAATAATTTTTCTTTAAACAAAATGATCCAGTCTGCAAATAAACATCTTGCCAACATAACGATTTCTTATGACAAATCATCAGAAACTTGGATTTAATTTCGTTCTTACTAACCTCCAGGTGAACGCCTTCATCTATGGAACAAAAGCCAGTTTCAAAGATGTTAAAACAACATTTTTGTTCTGAGACCTATATGGAGCAATCCAACAGAGTAATACATAAATGTAACATTCACTTTTATTATTGTCCTTTTTGTCGCAAATCAACCGAAACAATTTATCCCACATTCACAGCATGAAAAAAGTGTCGTCTTCAATCACTAACCGCTATGACTTTACTGACATTCAAAGTGTGCGTTTCTGAACGCTAGAGTTTGGTAAGAAACAGAGATTAGAGAGTAGTGACTTATTGCTTTAGAGGGTCTTCGCTTTAGAAAAGGTCACTCTGCCCGAGCGTTGCTTAAAAATTTACCAACATCGATTCCACGCTTGCCTCGCGTAGTTTTTAGCCATAAACCCTCAAAATACCACTGACGCTCTTTGTGTTCCTTATTAACTTCAAATGTCAAGGACTCAGTTAAGCATTCTGTCCTCAAACTAAACCATCGGCTCAATGCTGTACATCAGATCCAAAGACTTGCATGCAAATATTTCGTTTGGGGGCTGCGTGGACACAAAACAAACTACCTCCATGAAATCTGCATGTACGTAATACTGGTGAAGTAAAAGTTTAGCCAAACACTCGTGAGTTTAGCCATGACACTCATTATTTACTCACCACCATGTTGTTCCAAACCCACATAACTTTCATGAGACTGCAGAATACAACAAAAAACCTACAAGAATTCAGCCACAAACATTCCCCTGTTATCATCTGCTGTGTTTTACCAAAGAAAGTATTACAGGTTTGGAATAACATGCAGGTTTTTTAATAACAAAATTTCAGTTTTTTGGTAAAATTATGTTCACAGGAACAGTTTAACAAAATGAAAATTCTGGCATTGTCATTTAAAATTACTTTAGAAGAGCACTTGTATGTTTTTTATTTGATTCACTGCCACAATTGTACTGTGAAATTGCCAGACGGGGAAAGTGTACATGAATTTATCCTATTCTTTGTGGATTTTTATGGATTTTCTTTCTTTTGTATTTAGCCACATACTTTGCCAAAATCTTTCATTTCCTTATTGATTACACACACATTCATGTAATACAAATGCGTACTGTGAGCAAGCATCACTCTCTCTTCTGATGTGTGAGCTTGTTCATTGTCTCTATCACAACAGGCAGACAGAGTGTCAGAGGTGTGCCAGGAACACAGTGTTCCTGTAGCTCAACTGGTAGAGCATTGCGTTGGCAGCACAAAGGTTGTGGGTTCAATCCCAGGGAACACAAGTACTGATAAAAATGTATAACTTGAATTCACTGTAAGTCACTTTGGATAAAATCGTCTGCCAAATGAATAAATGTGATGATCTCCACTATCTGCAGTCCTGGCTGCATATTATTATGACTGGCATCAAAAACATTAGTTTAACGTTACTAAAATTAAAGTTTCCAACTGTAAGTTGCCTTTATTTTTAAAAATTTGTGTTAAATATTTTTTTATTTTTAATGTATAATACAGTAGAAATAGGACATAAAGTGGAAGTGGAGAAATTGGACCTGGAATTGTAACAAGCCGGACTCGAACTCCCACTGCCTGTGTTTGCACCACTACGCCATTTTTTTTGCTTTGCAAAAATACTACAGTTTGGTTTGGAATATGTCTTGCTGAGTTTGAGCGCAATGTCACAGTGTCTTGATCTTTGACAGCACACGTACCCGACGACAATGAAAACTACATTTAAACATTTTATGTTTTACTGGCAACGTCTGCTAAGCCTTAAACAATGACAGTACACAACAGTTAAGCCTTCTGTTAGAAGCTTGTCAAAACGTCTCTCAGCTGTTTTGTAGCAGAAGATCAAAAAGTATGACAGTGCCAGAAAAAAAGTAGAGGCAAATATATCAGCACACAAATGCTGATTCTGTGGGTGTGAGGTGTTTGTGGAATTGTGTGTTATGCTGTAATGAATAAACAGGCTGAAATATTCCCTTCACTCTAACAGCAATTTTGTTATTGCAGTTGACAAATGCTTTTACTGTTATTGCTGTTTGTCTGACCCCATTATGAGCTGTTTCGTTAGATGATGGAGTTTATACATAGTTGGCCCACACACTGGACCCAGAGTCAGTTTCTTTCTGTCTGTCTGTCTGTTTTTCTCTTTCATAAACTCACTTTCACTTTTATTCCATCCTTCTTTTTTACTTGCCTTTTTTCTATCTATCCATCTATCTATCCATCTATCCACACATCCACAACTGAATTAAAAATTGGACCCTTATTGCTTTCTTTCTTTCCTTCCTTCCTTCCATCTTTATTTCTTTTTTCCTTCCTTCCATTTTTTATTCCTTAATTTTGTAATTTAATTCTTCTTTCTTCCTACCATTCATTCATCCAGCCATCCTTCCTTGCTTCTTTCATTCATTCTCTCATTCCTCTCTTTTATGCATCATCGTTCTTTCCTCATTTCTATTCATCTTTTATTTCCCACCATCTTTTTTCACCAACCACAGCCTGCTTAAAATTCTAACAAATACTGCCTATAGGATACATCATCTGAGCACACGGGGACACAGGCCTCGGGCAGTCTTTCATCATATATAGGTAAAGGTTATTATGAAAGAACCACTTCAAAACCGCTAGAGTCTGAGAATGTATATCTGCTATACCCAGGACTGTCATGAACAGCATGGTGCCTGGTATCGGAATGTTTATAATTTACACTCAACAGCCCTCTCGCCCCCTGGTCTCACATATACTGTTTGTTTAATTTAGGTACTGTCTGTGGTGCACAAACACATTCGGTTATGAGAGCCAGGCCCCGCAAACAACACCCCATTAAAGCAGCGGTTGTCATGGTAACGCAGTGTAGACCAGGAGGTCTCAGTGGATAAAAAGCCTGAGAGTCCTGAAACATAAAAAATTGCGAACACAAAAGCATGCCCTTTACCTCTGCACGGTGTCTGCGTGTTTGCAGCTGCGTGGGAGAGAGGCTGATTTTCACATAACGTGTTTTAAAAGACAGAAAGATAACGGGGTAACCGTGCATCCCATAATTCCCTCTTTCTATAATAAGTGTTCACCGCAAAGCTGTTGAGCTGAAAGTCAGATGAAGTCAGTGGAAGTCAGGCGCAACACAATAACAAGAGTGCATTCACGGACATGCATTTACTGACATGCATTTACTGCAAAAACATGTCACTTTCACTTTCATATGCATTCATTGACATGCATTTTCAGACATGCATTTACTGCATATGCACTTAAGGCAAAAGTTACTGAAAAATTAAAATGCATGTAATGAAATATGCATACTGTACATTAATATAATAACGAGTTGTACATCAATAGATCTGCATACACAACACAAAAAGTACAATTCTTTTTACATGACCAAACACTTAAACATGCTTTAATATAAAAAGTTGTTTACTATAACTATTTATTATGCATATTCTGTACGTTTTACTTGTTATTAAATAGGCTGACCAATAACCAGGAATTCAAAATAAGTCCAAATGTGGTGCATAGACCAAACCTCTAATCAGGAAAATCCACCAATAGCATTAAAGCAACAGCTGTAGGAACGCCCACACGTGACGTCACATTTCACCAACCCGCAACATCGAGCATTAAATACGCTGCAGGGTATTTTACAAACGCCTTTATTCGTGTTTCTACACCCTGCAAACAGTTCACACCAGTGTGAGACTATGATATACCTCTAAACATTATTTCTTTAGGTTTACTCGTAAAATTACTGACATCTGTCTCATACTGTAACTGTCTGCTCTACTGTCAGCCATGTTGTTTGATTGTACGTCATCAGCATTCATAACATTCATAACTGAATACATTTCTTCCGCTCAAAATCACGTCAACACCAGCAAGTGTTTGAAATAATTTACATGTAAATTCCGATCATGAAATTAAACAGAACATATATTGTACAATTGTATATATTGTAAATATATTGTATATTTCATATATTGTAGCTTATATTTGCTTATCATTTCACATGTAATTAAATATATATATACTTTTTTCCTTTAAAACATGCTCTAATAAAAAAAAATGTACAGTCGTCTTTCTTTATTACCTGTTTTATCATCACAAAGTTTGCGTAAGTTCCTCTTCGGTAGTGAAATGCGCATGTCAGCCTCCCATGACGTTATAATCATCACATGCGTCACATGACGTTATAATTCATCTTCCTATTTTATGCACAGAGCGCCACCTGCCTCTATGTACAAGAGAACACGCCAATAAATGACTTTAAGAGCTAAATGCTCATCGGATTGCATAGTTTAGTGAAAAATGGTACCTAAATATATGATAATATAAGCAACGTGAACACTTTTGGGCTTTCACTTCACGCAACCAATTTAGTTGCATGATTGATCAGTTAGGCTTTTAGATGTTTTTGTCCACACAATTGAAATAAATAAATACAATATTCCTTGCTATTTCTTTATTCTTTATTCACATTAATATTTACAAGTGTTCTTTATACGGTATAAGATTTAAAGTGAATTGAGAAATCAATTTCCCTTGATCGTTTTACAAATAAGAGATCGTTGTATTATGAAAACATCATGTGAGTTTCAGACCTCAAAACTTCTTAAGTCCATAAACAGCTTTTTAAAAAAGCAAACTGACACATCAGGTGTGGTTTCGGTGTGACGTCATATAGCGCCGAAAGACCGCCTACTTCTGCATATTGCATATTAAGCCCCGCCCACCCGCACGTGCACGTAGTAACAGGTGGGAGGCAAAAATAAAAATATAGAAATGCTTCGTTGTGCACGTCGTTAAAAAAACTCTTTGCATTGTTTTCAAAGCGTGGTTGGACATTATTTTTGATGACTTCCATGTGACGTTTGTTTGCATTATTTTACTTTATTTACATTTGGACGCAGAGAATGAACACGAATGAATGAAGACGATGCAGTTTTGATTATATTGGATGCACTTATAATGTCGCAACATACAAGCGTAAGTAACAATGCTTAGATCTGTCCGTCTGTAATTAAAACAGTGGTCACAAAACTGTTAAATGTTATACCTTTAATGGTTAAACATAGTCTACGTATATTAGTGATTTGACAATACAAATTTATGTATACAAACAAACCCTGGGCCCATAGAAACTGATCACATGGTTCAACATTAACCTTTTCACTCTTTAACTTCTGCAACTGTTTTCTGTGGAAGAGCACAACTTTGTCAGCAAAGAAGGAAATGACTGGAAAATGGCCCATCTGTCTTACAAATCTAAGTGAGTTTTACACCAAACATTTGGCAGCATTATAGATATTATAGATATGCAAAGATATGCAAATATCATATGTGTGTGTGTGTTAAAATATCTGCTTGCACTTTTAGAATGGCATGTCAAGTTAAATGTATGTTTATATATGTTTATATACATTTAGCCATTCTAAACGTGCAAGCGTCTATTTGATATTTTAGCATCCTTGTGTGACGCTAAAATACCTACTTACTCTGTGAATTTTAAACTGTTACTAAATCCAAGGAACCGATTGCCTGTAATTGTTATACACGATTGCTTATGTTAGATGTTTTATTTGTTTTGTACTTTTTTATGCATTTTACTGCTCACTAAATCTAGTTGCTGCATTCCTTTGGCCAGGACCTGCTCAACAAAGTCAGCAAGTTAAATCCCAATAGGACCGTTCTGGTTCAATAAATGTTTAATTAAAGGCTTTGCTTTAAAAGCTCATAACAAGCCTTTCATAGATTGTTACAGAGGTTAAAGGTGACATTGTTTTATACTGTATATGGTGCCAAATTGTCTATTTAGAAAGTCAAGTGAGAAACAGGGTCAGTGCTCCTAAACTTTAGCAGTGAGGTGGGAGTTGACTGTGGAACCATTAAAACTTTATCTGCAAGACATCAGCGGAAAGGACTTTGCCCTTGAAATGACAAACTCGCCACAACTTTCTTTAACCAGTACAGCCCATCATTTATTCACTCCCAAAATTTGACAGAGGTTTAGTCTAATCTCTGGAAGACTGAGTACATGTAATGACAGCCTCAAATTAATCACAACATACTCAAGATTCAACACGGTGGTCCTTGACTGGGTATGCTGTCTTTAGGAGAAGTCATGAACAAACCAGTCTAAATGTTATGATTGACAATTTGCATAAGCGATTGTATCTTACAAGAGCCCTTACAATGGTTCTAGGGATTCTAAGGAACATTCTGGAGGCCTCTTATAGATGTAAAATGGACTTTAATTTTCTCGTCTTTGGAATCAAGAATGAGTGTGTCCTTGTGGTGTCTTCAGCTAATTATGCCTTTAGATTAATTGATCACATGGCATTTACGGCTCAGGTGATTGGCCGAAAAAACGTTAATGCCCAGAATTCAGGGGTCCTGCACCTGCAGAGCAACTGCTATTGAGATGAATAATAATATTTATAGATAGTTTTCTACTGTTATAGATACCCTGAGTTGAACCCTAGGTGACATCAGCTGAGAAGGAATGTTATTTCAGAGCTAGCCGATTTTTATTGTCTTATGTAAGATTACAAAGATTAAAGTTTTTTTGGGGGTTATTTTTTAATAACATGCAGTGATTAATTGTGCATATTAAGACCAGGAATGTGCATTAAGTAAATGGGTCCAACTTGTCCAATTTTATATTGACTGTAATATTCTAATAATGATAATACATTTTGTTTGTAGTAGCACAGAACTGTACAAGGGTTACGTTTCCCCCTTTTCCCCTCTGTAATTAATAATAAAAATGAGTGTGACTCACAATCTGAAAAAGAACATGACAAATATGATTTAATATCAAGATCCTCTGGCTTATCCTTCCACAAATCAACATCTGAACACCAGAGAAGAACAGTATGTCTCCTTTAAGCTAATACTGCACTTAATTAAATCTTAAAGTGCTTTCAGATGGCCACATTATAACAACTCTGACTTATTAAATATGATTAATAATTCATCTTGCCAAAGAAAGATATTCAGAGACGTTAGAGTAATGAATATATGCTCCAGAGTTATTTCAGAGTTGTTTAGGTCAGCGGAAAGATGTGTCATTACGGCAGATCTCTGTGGAGTTCATCAAGGTTGTGATCTGGGTCCAAGTTTATTCTTGCTAGTTTACGCTAGTTTACTTAGTTACCCTAATGCTGCTACTCAATTTGTTAGTAATGTTAGAAAGTTTTTGACAGTGTTGCCTGGAAGTTCATTTGGAAAGTTCCTATGTAAAAGTAGGAACTTTCTATCTCTTTCTTTTTCTTTTTTAGCACCAGTGCAATGCAATAAAATAAAAAGCAGAGCCAGCGAACAATTTTTGAATACTGGAATACTTGAATACTGAGTTCCGCTAAATAAAAATTCTGAATTTGGAGTGCTTTTTTAGAATTGATTAGAGACCAACAAAAACTTTTGATTCATTTAACAGAATGCAAAATGGCTTCAGAAATATGGGATTGATTTAAATGTGGAAACGTGGTAAAATAAAACGTTATAACGCTGGTGTATCAAGCTGACACACTCGGGGGATGGCTGAATAAAACTAATGGCTACAAGAAGCCGCTAAAATCGAAGGCAATTTGAAGATGAAAGCTTTGGCAAGGCAACACAAGGACAGTGGGCTTGCACGAACGTAATTGCTTCAGATGCAACAAAATTTTTGACACAGACAAGAAATTCCATCTGTTGTTTTTAATAGTGCTGGTTCCAATTAAGCAGTATTAGCATGGAAGACCTAAAATGATCACAAACAAGCTGAGTAAAGGTAAGATCACACTTAGCCTTTTTAAATGTTATATAAGTAATATATGAATATAAGTTTTATAACAGATTATGTCAATGTCATTGTAAGTTACTTTAAAACAAAGTTTAAATATAGTACAAATAGTACAAAGTATAAAGTACTTTGACTATAGTTTTAATGCGAAACCAGTGACTACTAGGTTATGTAATGTTGTATGTAATGTATGTTTCTTTATGAGAACTAGGTCAAACATATCTAACATATTAGAACATATTACCCAGCTAGCAATTTTTTAGGTTGCAAGAACGTTTTCCTAACGTTTCCATTAAGTAATAAATGTTAAAAACATTGTTTTGAAAGTTCTAGAAACGTTCACACTGTCCATATTTTAGCTGTATTAATGCTACTGTTTGGTTATAAGAACGTTACTCTTAAAATACTGGCATTTGAATGATCTCACCACAGCAGCTCTGTGAGTCTGGTGGCCATCATGTCAAACAGACATGCAATCCAACTCGTGCTCATGAGAGTCCAGAAATCCACACTTCATTCTGTAATGTTACTGTAAGATATCAGGGACAAACACAAATATGGTCCAGCCCCATTCCAAATTTTTGTATTTACAAAAAGCCAAATCCATCCCTGACCACTCTCCAGTCTTCAGTGTTTATTCAACATTCAAAATCTCAAAAGGGTTGCGAAAATTTTCCATGCCTCATTGTAGCAAAAGGGCGATGTTTTTTGGCTGCCGTTTCTTTGCTGATTAAGCAGCGTTATATAAAGATGGCTCAAATAAAGTTGGAATTTTCTTCCTTTTAGTAAGTTCCAAGTGAAAACTATAGACTAGTTAATGCTGACCAAAAGGCACCTCCCAGAATTCACTGGGGATTTTTTAGCTAGTTGGCTGCTGGTCACACATCACCCACTCAATTAAAGCAGCTGAAGGAAAGAAAGCCCAAGGGATGCTGGGAAGGAAGACAAGGTGCGAGTCGTGTGGCAATAGTGTGGAGGCTGACTGCAAGGGTGGAGAATCCACACACACAAGCACTGAGGCAGGAAAATAACTGTCTCTTGCCTTCAGTTTTAGTCACCACATCTTCTGTGGACCTTAGACGTGACTTCTCACCATGTTCCGTGTTATGCTTTTAAAGATCAATAGTCCGTAACCATTACCCTTCAGGAAAGACCAGGATGTGTTGTGTTTTCTGTGGTGGTCTCTAGCCGCGTTGCTGTCTAACTGCAGCCAGCTATTAACTACATTTTTCACAAGTAATGTGGAAGTAGAGCAGATATTTTCATAATAATGTTGACTTTTTAGTAATTACAGCTGCATTTTCTAACAAATGGTGGTGTAGTGAGACAAAACAGTGCATTGCTGCTAAAATTATAGCAAAATATTTTGTTAAATAGTGTTGTTCATCACTGTGTTTTTGTTTGCTTTGTTTGGTGTGCTTTTTTGAAATTAAGCCAACTTGCTTGACATTTTGTTATACTACATAAACATTTTTGCTTTAAACAAGCTTGAACTTACTTGCAACCAGCATATGCAGATCTAATGGCATTTTCGTTCATTGAAAGCAACATTTAATGAAAGAATTGCAGATGCTCCCAAAAATAAAATTAAGTCAATCGTAACAGGAGCACCGCATTCGCCAATTGTTATTCCAAACGAAACATAAATGAATTCGCAGAGGAATTCCATTACATTAATTAACTCTCTCAATTAGAGAATAATGAGCAGATGTATATTTCTCAATGGCCATCTACGACTTTTTGCCAGTTTTCAGCCTGGCCCAGAGCCCAGACATCACTAGAAGGACCTTACCTCACTTTTCAATATATCAAATGCTTGTCTGTGTTTATGCTGAGCCTCTCCTTTTACAAGCGATTCGTTTAGAGATGAAAGTCTGTAATTTGTTTAGTTGGTTTTCTTTAAAGGACCTATTTGGAATGACAAAACAAACATATAAATACAGCATAAATGATCTGCAGTGTCAGCCGTGATATTGAGTGTCAACTTAGCCGTGGAAAAAAACAGCTTGTAAACAAATCATGTTTACGAATGACTTCGGGGAAGAGGATTTAAATAGTCTTGTGCTAATTTCTGAAGTCTGCTAAATAATTAGCGAGACAGTGTGTTTCACAATTGACTGGTATCGGTTTTGACTTTTTGACTGGCTTACACCTCCCCATTATACTAATGATTCATCCCTCATTTCTGTGCTCTGAGTGTTTTATAAATGGAAGCGTTGGCTCTGTTCCAAAACCTAGTTAGCTGCCTTGCTGTCCACCTTCTACAGGCAGCTGTCTGCTACGGGCGCAAATAGACTCTGTGCAAGTATGTGAACTTATATGCTACATGCTATGTGACTTAAAGTGTCACTTTGTACTGAAAAGTGACAGACTTCAATTTATAAAGCAATGCAAGTACGTGTTTCATCATTCCCTTTACACTTTGCTGCAAGTCTATAGCCTGTGTAGACAACTTGAAAAGTTTATGACACATATTAATGGTAATTAAATGTCAAGCCAACTAAGAAAATGTATTCATAAACATTAATGATTGTACAGTATACTTACTGATGTTTTGATCTTTGTTCTAACCAATTAAAGGCATAAAAATAGTAGCGGTAAATGGCAAGTTATCAAATTATCTACTGAAAAAAATTGCTTTGGTGATATTCCACATTCCTTTATTTGAAGGAAATCTAATTTATAACATTTTCTATAGTTTCCTCTGCAGCCCTAGCCTAGCTGTCTGAAGATAGACTTTGAAGTTTAACATCATCAGTAATGTCATTTGGTCTCATCATTGCTGTTGATGAAAGACTTGACTGGATTTTCCTCAGACATTGCCAGGCATAGTTTTCTTCCATCTTCGCTTCAATAGCTGTTTGTGCTCAGCTTTTAATCTTCTCAATGGTCTACTCCAAAATCCACCTTTTCTCCCAGACTGGAATTTGGAGCTGCCAGATACATCCGACAAAGAATCATGGGCTCCTATACAAAACAGAACAAAGGCTAAGCTGAGAGATGGAGATTGTTTGTCCTGCTGGGTTGGCGAGTGGAATCAGACTAGTCTTTGATCTTCCAGAAGGATGCATTGAAAGCAGATGGAAGATGGTTCCACATAACGAGGTTCTAGTGTAAAAAATAGTTTCAGAAGGAAAAATGCCAACAACATCTTGCAATTCCAGTTGATCCTTGAAGCCAGTTGATGTTCTGTAATGTATATGAGATATTCATTTGCAGTCTGGATCAAACATCAGAGCAAGACGGAAGTTGGTGATGGAATTTCTTTTTAGTTCCATCATCACTGAC
>JAZGTK010015303.1:0-13273 GCA_036877625.1 Ambastaia sidthimunki
AAGCGATCTTATATTTTACAATCTTCTATTTGCTACAAATTAACTTTTCTCTTAATAAAAAGTAGCTTTTAGAAGTAGATTTTATATTGAATTTCTATGGAAAAATTACGATTAAAGCAATAAACATTATAAAAGCAGAAGCGCGAATTAGATACATTTATTGTAAACGCATCAAGTATTAGTAAAAAGACTCATGAGGCTGCGTGGAGAGCAGCAAGCTTTTGAAGTAACTCTACATTGAAGAAGTGCAGTTTGTCCCCCTTCAGATTTTGTCCTTGTGTTTGCTCCAGTCCCAGGTTCAGGTATTTTTTAGACTGGTCATACACAGGCCACTGCACCAGTCCAGGTCCATTTGGGGAGCTTTAGAAATAAAGTCATTTTGATCAATTTGATTGATTTTTTTGCAGAAAAGATCAGATTAAATCAGCTTTTGTGTCAGACTGATCTCGTCATTCTTTTCTAATGTTACAGTTACAGTTTTATTGTGGTATTGATAACATTCTCTTACAGGTAAGATTAGATCCTCTTGCTATCATAAGCACTGATGAATACATTTACAAATGCCACATTATGCTTGTTAACTCAAATGACCAAAACATATAACAGACCTTAATGCTCTGATCAGTATCTGGGGCCATATTACAGAAACATCATATACATCTAGGCCTTTTGAAGCCATACAATAGGTTTTACCCTATTCATTTTGGTTCATTTCTATTTAGAAAAGTTACACATTGCCGCTTTAAATCATTTGCTAAAAATGTTTTGGGTCTGACAAGTTCAAGGATCCTAAATAAATCACCATAGTTCACCACAGGTAGAGAAGTTTAGGTGTTACTGTAATAGAACTAAAACCTGATGTTTAACTTACCCAGTACGGCTAAAATTAGCCCAGTATGCCATAACTGTTCTGCAAAGTTTGTTTTCCTCCTCAGTGAGCGTGCCTGAAAATCAAAACTTAATAACACTTATGTACACTATATGTACACGTCCTCAGATTACTGATAGTAAATCATTATAGTTAACTGTCTAATTCTCCAATGGGGGCAACGTATAGAATCTCCATACCTATGACTGTAATATGTCCATTCCAAAAGCAAGCCCCAAACACAAATCCAACATCATCAGCATGGTCAGCCTTCACAAAGCTGGGCCTGAGATCTTTAAATACACTGGGTCGATGCTGAAACTCATACATGTACACCGGCACTCCAGCATCTGTGATGTTAAACATGAGAAAAATTAGACCATCATAAACCCTCGCTGCATGTATAACTGCGCAACCAACCTCTGTGATAATCTGCAACTTTAATGACGCGGATCACCATGAAAAGATCTCCCAGCATCTCAGTGAATGCGTTGCGAATGCCCTCTGGGGTTTTAGCGTCTTTTAAATATTCATCCATTATAATGTCATTAGCCCCCGACGCCTAGAAAGACAAAAATAAAAAGTTTTCTCCATTAGAGGGAGACAAACGCCAGCAGATCGACGTGCCTCCGCAAATAAATGTGTTCAAAGCTTCACGAATATTATCGTTAAAGCTGCAATCCGTGACTTCTTTGTTAATAATAATTGTTGAGTATATGACAGGTCAGTTTTAAACATGATCTTTTTATCTTACAACGATTCCCAGCGGAAGGTTTATAACTATAATGATTTATAATTGGAATTGTCGGGTCAGAATTCGCAGGAAATGTCAGTCTGACGTCATTTGATGTCTACATACGTAAAGAAAAGTTTGTAAAGATAGTAATTGTGGAAATTTTATGCTTCAAACTGTTATTAAACAAACGTTACGGATTGCAACTTTAAAATAAATTAACAAAGAGAAAAGTTTTACTCCAGCTTTGTTGAACAGGTCCAGCACTGCTTTCACAGCTTGTCTGTTCATTCCCTTTTCCCATCCTGGCAAAGCAAATGCCTGGGAATAAAAGTGAACGTGAGTTCAGTAGGTTATGTTTAAGCCTTACTGTGCACATATGAGGTAGTATCATTTTGAGGTCATTTTGAGGTAATACAGTTATTCACCCGAGGTAGTATCCATCCAAATTCATGATTTGTTGTGCCCAGAAGAACTGGAACTTTCTCGAAGTGTTTGCTCTTCAGAACCTCCTCTGCTGTGTCCTTCAGAAATTCCCCATCCACTGTTGCTCCGAGGAAGATTTTGTGCTATGGAAAGGATTTGGTTTATGAAATGAATGCATTCTTTATCACGAATCGTGGCATTGTGGCATTTTAGTTTCTCTGCTCTTACCGTTTTAGTTGCATTTATTATCTGTGTCTCAGTTAGTCCTTTAACACACCTGACCAGCTGTTCAGTCGAGCTGAAGCCACACTCAGTAGCATTTGCCACCATCTGATCAAAAAGATCACAAACAACTAGTTTCTGTCTAAAAAAAATCATCAGTATAATAATCAAATCATTTAAATAAAACACAAACACAGTGCTAAATTCTGTTTTTTATTTGATAAAATGTGCTATTTGAAGTTCATTTAAAAATTGTATTTGTTCTGACTACCTTGGCAGCCATCACAGTATTTTCGGAGAAAACTGACAAGGTTGCCACTCCACTCTGAAAGATCGCCCTGTGAACCAAACCCTTGGCCATGGGTGACAATATCTAGCAAGACATAAGAACAAACATTTTTAAATTTTGTAACATTTTAAAACGTTCCACTAACCACTTACGAATAACATTTTGAATATATACGTATACGATATTAAAAAAAGTTCTACTTACTTTACTGCTTCTAACTTTACTGCTTTAAGAATTTTTTGATAACTTTTCGAGAATATTTAGAGAAGGTTAGCCAACATTCTGAGAACGTTCCCTGTTAGCTGGAGCCTCACCAGCAAAGAGGTGCTAATTCCACCTGCAGACTCTCCAGCTATGGTGACGGACTGTGGATCTCCTCCAAATCTCTCAATGTTCTCTTGTACCCACTGTAATGAAGCAATCTGGTCCAGAAAGCCCCAGTTTCCCTTTGCATGTTTATCTCCTGAGCTACAATCAAAACACATTACAATCAAATCCCACAACAAGTGTCTTCAATAAACTACAGCAATATGTTTATATTTGTAAAGGGTGGATAAAGGGTGGATTTGCACGGATAACGCCCACTGTTATTATAAATACCTGAAGAATCCTAAAATTCCAAGACGGTACTGAATGACAACCACAACGATGTTCTCGTAGGCTGCCAATGGCGATCCATCATACATGGAAGCTCCGCCTACAACTAACCCCCCTCCATGAATCCAAACCATCACCTGTTAGTTTACATAGATCTGTTAATGCTTTAGGGGTCAGAGGGGTTTGGTGAGCTGATAGTTAAGCATGACAGAATTACTTTTATTGTTACAATGCAAACATTGTGAGAAAACAAATCCAGTTCAAGTTTGAGTAAATTCCTAAACTCACAAGTGCCGCCCTCTGGTTTATTTGTTCGGCTTATTGATCATTAACAGTCAGAGAACACATGCAAAGATCTACCGCAGCCATTGATTCATACTCACTGGAAGTTTATCTGATTCTGATCTTTGAGACGGAGTGTAAACATTCAGATACAAACAGTCCTCTGAGACTCCAGGGGAGGTGAAATGGAAAGACATTTCTTTTGCAACTACAGCTGGCAGGTCTGGGTCTTGAAGGCACCTGTATGGCCAAAAAGGAAGATAAAGATGTCAAACTGAGAGTACAGAATAAGATTCATTTATTTAAATGGATTGGTAACATAACGCTGAGGACAATGAAATAATTGATCTGACCAAACATGGGCTCAAATATAGTAGTTTAAAGTAAAGTATTTTAGTAGAATATATTGTCTATTGCTATATGTATATAGTGTAATATAGTATAGATGATATATAGCCATAGATTATATGTATGATATATAGCCACACTCACATGACAGGATGCTTGGTGGCATCTCTTATACCCTCCCATCCCTCTATAGGTTTAGGTGCAGCCAGACGAAGAGGGCCAATGGGTGGCTGGGCATAAGGGATCCCCAAATACTGCTCAACCACTTTATCTGATCCTTTTACTTTCATATACCCCCCACGTATAATGCCATGCTTTAGGGCAACCGAAGGCCCCAAGTCTACACATAAAGATAGAGAAATCTGCCATAGATACATTCTGTGATAGATATACAGACACACGGCACCATTTTGTGAAGAAATTAATACATATGCTGTTCCTAAAATGTTCTAGAAACGTTCAAAATGTTGCGCTTTTAAGATGTTATTTCCAGCTTGTGTGATACGCATATCTTTACAATCAACAAACCAACGACACTAAAAATCAATGAAAATGTGAAAATAGCTCTTACTTTACAAACAGTAGAAGTTTAATACTTGCCTGTTTCTGTTTGTGCTGTCCAAACAGGGACCAGAGCGAAACACAGGCCAAGAAAAACTTGTTTGATCATAGCTATTTGTTGGTTAAAGACCGTTACACACTGATCTTTCAAATGCAATGAAGACCCCACGAAATCAATCACGCAGGCTCACTTACAAAACACTGCCCTTTTACCCAATCCTTCACTGCCCCCAAAAACAGCTGTTATCTGTGTACACAGTGAACCTGCAGAGCAAAATCCATTCGCTGAAACATTGAACTTATTCCTGCTTAAAACTGTAAAACAATGATTCTTAACTTCGGGTCAGTTTCAGGTTTTGCATTTTATTCTTATAAGCTTATGGGATGGAGGAGACATGCAAAATGTGGAGACATTTTAACCTTAAATTCATGATTTAATTATGTTTAATAATAAAAAATATGATTAAAATGTTAATCCAACATCAATACTAAGTGTTCAGATATAGTCCTAAGAGCTTGCCTTGCAATAAACATTCTAAATTAAACTTGTTAGCGAAAACAAATAAAGTGTTTGTTTTGATGTTTTACTGGTTGTTACTTGTTGTTTCCGATATAGTTGATGTATTTGACTCATAATCAGATTGTGTGGTGTAGAGTGATACAGCTTTAACAGCTGTGATGATGTGAGTCTGTGTGAGTTAAGCTTTGTGTTGGTCAGTAGATGGAAGCAGTGAGTTTTCTGAGGATGTTACAGTAGCCACATGTATAATTATAAAGATCATTATACTCTGATTGACAGCTGTAATTACATACATCTTTTGTATGATACTAAACACCAGCCACTCTTGTTCATGATGTTTTAATTATGACAAATACACTGACAGTTCTACTATAATGATGTTGGTCATGTGATTGTGGTTTGTGGTCTATGGAACATCAAAACGTCTAGTAACCTTTTCTTTCCCCCGTGAGAAAGCACGTTGTTGCATCAGCATAAAAACAAAGCAATAATTTAAAGAGTCATCTAAAATAACAAATTGCAAATTAATGCAAATAGGAGGAGTAAACGACAAATGTGAATAAAGTCCTTCATAGCTATTATGCAGTTTTATTATAGCAGTACGAAAACATAAACAGTATTAATTGTTTTCGCATTCTTCTCACAATTTCGCAAACATGTCCATCATTGAGAAACATTTTAACACAATAAAAGTTGCATAGGTGAAAATGTGATGTTAGGGCATCAGATCGTACTGAGATCGCGGGTTCGGTGAGGCGCGTGTGCGGCGTGGCATCAGACGCAAGGGGCGTGACGGAGGCGTGTCATAACATATCAGCGCCGCTGTTTCATGTGTCGATCGAGACCCGCTGAGAACCGTATTGTCACTGTATGTGTTTCAGCGGAAACAAAACATTAAAGGCTCGAGATTTTGTTTGATTTATCGGCATTTATGCTGAAATCGTCAGTCTGTGAGACGCCGCGCAAACGGAGAGGATAGATCGCTGGACTGGGAAGACGTCGGAAAGTAACGAAGGCTCGTTCGTCCACAGGTCGCTGTTTTAGCTCTTAATATCGCAGTACGGGTCATGCGGGTGTCTCCGGACAGGGAGAAATCCGTGATCCTGTGTTGCTGCTGCTAATCGCCCCGGTGGACCGATCGCATTGGCCGCAGGAAGGACGGAATAAGCATGTCCCGACGAAAACAGAGCAAACCCCGGCAGATCAAACGTAAGTACATAAAGTTTCAACATTCCCGGCGGTGTTGCAGGAGACGGTGACAGCTTGTGAAAAGCACGAGACGGTGTTCAGGCGGATATTGTTGTTGTTTGAGCGCTGCATTGTGAAAGCGATGAACTATTTCGTGGAAACTGACAAGATCTTCCTATTAACACGAGACGCGAGAGCGCTTTGATCTTAAAGTCATTGTGTTTGAATGAGTTTATAAAATGTAACACTGAAATTGTTACATTAAGTTCAAACTGTTACATTTGTTGGTATTGCCATAGTAACCAGCAGCTTTCAGAACGCGCGGTTGCTACATTTCAAACTCGCGCTTTATTCATCAAACACGATGACATGTATATATAGCAAATAAGTTGCTCGTAATGGTCTTTGTTTTATATTTGCCATTTGTATGAAGTGTTCTCGGTCGCTCCAGCTGAAGCGTAACCGTGGCTTCCTGTTTAATACTGTTGTGGAAACGTCACTGTTCTCTGAAAAAGACGAGATGGGTTCAGATAAACAGCGATCCGATCCCAGCCGAGATAACGATTAAAATTGCATCTTCTGTTTGTTTTCGGGCTGTGGCTGTTGGTTCTCCCCCGGCTTTTCACTTCTCTTTCCACAGATGAGGCGTCGGATAACCGGCTGATCTCCTGCAGATAGCGGCTTACAATTGCACCTTATTTTTTCAGTCCATTTTAACTCTGATGTTCAGACACCTTTCACGCTAGACTAACTTTACTCTGGTTTTAATCCATATTTGAGATTTTCAGGTATGCAGGCTATTAGTAGATACATGCCAACTAGCCCTTACAAAAATAACCATAGTTTTACTACTGTACAAGTGTCGTAATTTGTGGTGACCATGGTTTCACTCCAGTAAACTGTGGTTCATTTTTGTAAGGGGGCGCTAGGAATTGTTACATTTTGTTGTAGATAAAATCTATAAAGTAAACCAAAATTCATTGACCCCTGCCACCCTCTCTCTCTCTCTCTCTCTCTCTCTCTCTCTCTCTCTCTCTCGCTCTCAAAAGAACCAACAGGGCTGAAAAGTGGTTTTGCTGGGGTGCCGGGCCCTGTTTCAGTTCTGCATCCAGAAGAGATGATTCAGGGGATAAGCGCAGTAGCAATATCTTGGAGGTTGAGTTTGAAAGGCTACTCAAAAAAATAAATATTAATGCGATTCAAAGGCAGAAAGCGACTGTTGAATGGAAAAGAAAATGGTGTGATAAGGCGGCATTAGCATATACACTGAGTAATGAACAGTATCAAGGTTTGTTTAAGTGTCTGGAGAGTAACTGGAGCGTATTGGGCAGTAATGCCAATAGCCTGGTGACCCCAGAAAAAATCAGCTTAATTTAGATATTCATGTCTTATCTGATCCAAAGATATCTCTGCTGTCCGAGGAACTCGTTTTGTGTTACTACTTTTAAACTGAGTGTTGAAGCAGCTGCACACAACATTTATAGCTGATGTTTTAAACAATCCAGAATAAACATCTCTTATCTTTAAACGCTGAACCCGTAAAGATTTCATATCTGTGGCTTTTGAAGTATACATGGATGCAGCTCAAAGGGTTCCATACGTCCCCCACTGACGTCCCATTAGACTAATGAAGATGTTGGAAAAGCAGCTCAGATTCAGTGCCAGATAAAACCCTGGAAGTCTCTATTTACGTTGACGTCTCCACAAACTTCTGACACATGAGGAAGGCGGAGTTCTCCCAACCCCAACATCAACAACTCCAAAATGCTCATCACATCATTCGTCTTGTCTCACCTTTTTGCATATGTACACGTCAACACGACTGCGTATAATAAGTGCGTGATTGTGTTGTTTTGTTACACTTTTACTGGAAGGATTACAGCGCTGGCCCCGCTAAAAGAGGTATTCGGTATCATGAAAGTCTGTGTTGACAGGAAATATTTTTGTGTGTCTTTTGTGCTTTGCTCTCCCAATGGTGAAGATCACTCAGATAGATTATCCATCCCTCCCTGATGGAGAGATTAGCTCACGGCCTGGTGGGGCCACATCCCAGGGCTTATATTTTGGCAGTTGAGATGGGAGACAAGATAGGTGAGGCGGTGATCTTTGAGCAGATAGTGTGAGCGTGGGGGGGTTATAATTACATCTGGCTGAAGCGTTCTCATCTTTGTCATGTTTGTGTTGTTGTTGTTTGGGACTGGCTGGGTGTATCTCTAGATAAGTTTGAAAAAGAGAGAGAGAAAGGCAGATAAGGGGAGAGAGGGATGGCAAAGCTGATAAGACTGGGGGAGAGAGAGGCAGGAATACAGAAATGGTAAATGAACGTATTTTGCGTTTTAAAAGCAGCTGCCTCTGTGAGATTGCGGGGGACGATAAGCCAGGCGTGATATGATTGGCAGATAACACAGAACAGATTCTCAGAGATAACAGCAGCTCTGCTCTGTGTGACATCATTCAAACTGCTCTGAGGTCAGCGTGAATTATTCATGAGGTCCTAGGATTTGGCGTCAGGGGCCCCCGAGGTCGTTTGAGTAGCAGGGGCCGCCGCTTCAGACAATACACTTGTTTGAGTTACCGCCTCCTGTACCTTAGGGTGGCACTTTTGAAAGTGTGGACCACTGATGGGATCTCTTCCTGTTTTTGTTGAAACGGTTCTCAGAGGTTTGATTCTGTCAGGTTCTGCTTCTTGGGGCCTTTTGACCTCAGGGTGAGTTTAATAATCGAGCTGAAAAATATCGCACAGAATGGAAAGAATGAAAGATCACAGACATGCACACACACATATTTTCACACATTCACACACATATTTTCACACACACATGTGGTGGTTTCTGCTTGTGTTTTTCCTTCTTTGTTCTGCTTTTAGCTCGATGTGAACTTTTGATAAAGCCTGGGGCCTGATCTCCGGTACAGATAGTGATTGCCAAGTAAGATAAGAGTTGTTATCAGCACACAGCAGACAGGAGCTAAAGCATTTCTGCAGTAACAAACTTCACATAAAAACAGCCGGGCTCTGGACCCTGGCAATCAGTTCCAGCCTTAATGTGATTAATGTTGTTGTATAATTAAATGATAGGTGTGAATGCATTTTTTTCCCAGCCACTCTTTCTGTTACCGCCCGTGTTTTTCCTCCTAACAACCGTTGTAGTTGATTAATTTAATTAAAACTAATTTCACATATTACTCACTGCAGATCTTAGATGTGAGATAGCATTGAAACGCAGGTTTTTTTTGTTCTGTGATGATAAAGTGCGCTTTGGTAAAAAACAGTGAAAAAAAGTATTTGGCTCTTTGCCTCGCAAAAGGAAACAAGATTGTGGCGTCAGCAACATGGCTGAAACATCGATTTGCTGCGAGATATTAGATGCTGAGTGATAATTGGTGCACTGTGTGAAAAAGTTAAAACGTTTTATGTTGCAAAGTCAAGGACGGCTTTTGTGAATTAGATAAAACATAATAATCAATGATTCAAGTTTCTGATAAACTTTAAAGTAATGCCAAAAAGGCCTTTAAAGTCTGTGTCAGATTTTTATTCATCATTTAATGATAATTCTTTTTGTGATTATAGACTTGAATAAAAAAATCGCAAGGGTAGAAATAAAGTCAATGACAATAACTAGTTTCCAGAGTTTGACAGATTGCCGCCAACCATCTCTGCACTGTAAAAAAAATTTAGTTAATTAGTTTAATCAACTTTACGAGTAATTTCACTTAATTTTTAAATCTTGACTAGTGTAACTTATTAAAAATAAAGTTACAACAACTTAACACAAGTCAAGATTAAAAATAGCAAGTTGATTTTTTTTTAAATAATTTGTGGCACCAAGTTGATCCAATGTAAAAATGTAAGGCAGTAAACTTTTTTTTACAGTTTGATAATTATTTGTTGTAAAGCGGTTGTACAGAGTAATGATTTAACTATATAGATTAATGTAAACTTTGCCCTGATGGCAGTATATGGTTTATGTATACAATGCTGTTTATTATCATCAGCTCCTTATAGGGTGACCACAGAAGGCCAATCAACACACAGCGATCTGTTTATGTAAGAATTTTTGTGCATGTCTCACATCCTGCAGACAGTCTCTGTTACTCAATTATCAACTTGCTGAATGTTTTTTATCTTCAACCCAGACCTACAGATGTAGATGTGTCATTATCAGTTATTTTTATTGTTTATTAGAATCCAGTGTTAAGTTTTGATTGGGCAATACAGCTGATTGGTTCAGTTCAAAAGTACGTCTGATTGGCCGAGACAGCTTGCAGTGTGTGGGCGGAAATGATGTCACAGGGCTGTAACGTTAGAATAGAATTTACAGTTTAGGAAGTGCCTGCTGGTTGCCAAGGTTAAAGAAAAAACGCTTTTGGGTGTTTTAATGAATTATTGTGCTTTCCAGATGTTTGCACAAGGGGAAGATAAAGTGAGTTACGTTAACTGAACCCTCACTGACCCGTTAGCACTCTGAAATCATCACGTCTTCCTTTGTTTTGTGTAACTGTAAAAATACTTTAACGTTAAACTGACATTTTACATAATAAAAGCGTAAAAAGCAGAAATGTAAATTCCTTTAAAACATTTTTAAAAATACACTTTATTTCCCTTTGTAAATGAACTAACAGTGGTTTTTTTTTTACATTTTCTGAATGTACGAGAGTTGCCTGTCATTGTAAAACTCACCATTAGGGTGTTGTAAGTGGTTTCCAGGGCAGTGTATGTGGTTGCTAGGATGCTTAAGTGGTTGCTTATTGACTTCTCATTCTCAAGTCTCTATGATGTATATAACTGATAAATTAATTGATAAATTCATCCCCAGATAAACACAGTCAAATTGTTGTGAGTCAGTTAAAAACTGATGCCAGTTGTGAGGGAATTCAACCTGATTTTATCATTGTAGTTCTGCTTCACTTGTGTCCAACAGAGCGATTTCAAGACCAGTTTATTTTTACAGAGTTTTGGTTGTATGTAAATCATGCTTTCAAAATAATGTCACAGTTGCGTTGTTGCAACCCCACTAACTGCAGCCTTTCCGAATGCAAAGACACGCATACATTCCTTTAATGCAGCCGCAGTTTAAGAGCTTAAAAGGCATAAAATATTAATGCGTTATTAGGGGTCCCGTAGCCTCTGGCTCATGCAATTAAAAACAAGATGAAAACAAGGCAATAATCTTTTAACACACTATTATCACATAGCATGGAGTGGATTTATTTTTATGCACCTCATTTAATAGGAAACGGAGGTGAGAACTGCCAGCGCAGAGGGCCGGGGTGATAGAGTTTTCTGTGCTTTCTGGATAGAGTTAATGAGTTGCTTCTAAGGAGAGCAGAGATCTGATCATTGGTCCGGTGTAGAGGAGCATTTTTGATGTGGATCATGCTAACACAGTCGATTAGATGGAGAGATTTTCATGCCGGGGTTTGAAATCTTGTTCTTTATTTGATGCTTTAATTGGAGTGGTCGGGGGCGGGCCGTCAGTTTGATGTGAGGTTAATAAGAACATGAAGTTCAAGAGGAACATTATTTGCTGTCCTTTATAAGGATGTAGGAAATATCTCATGGAATTTTATGCGGTTCAGCCGGATGTATCCACCTGATTCAGGAGGCCGTAGATTAAATCTGCAGGTCACGTCCCAATGGCATTCCGGTGCTTTCCTGTCCTAACTCTGATTTGCTTGTTCCACAGTTAACAGGGAGTGTTCACAGAATGAAAGCGTTTAGAAAATGTTTTCTAATGTTATATATAATATTTAATTAGTTTTGCACATTCCTAACGTAAACTCCCAGCGGTCGAGTGAACGGTGTGAAAGATATTAATGCTGAGAAACTCAGCTAACTGTCTTCACAAGCAGTTGATCATACAGAGAGCTCAGGTTTGGGTGTTACTCTGTATGCCAGGAAAGAGGCTCTTGTGGGAAGCGAACACTGGGCAGGTTTCATAAGGAGAGGTGGAAAGAGAAGAGATAAGAACATAAGGGCAGCTGGGACAAAGGCCTCAGAAAGAGGAGAGGTTAGACCGCCTCTGGGGAGTCAACCCTGAACTGAGGTGGTCTAGACCGTAGAGGCTCCACTTTCTGCAGTCACACACTCCACTTGGCCGGCTCTAGAAAGAGAAGCTGTACTGCCAGAGATCAGCTCTCAATCTCCTCCACCTTCTGTCTGTGAGGTGTGTGTGTGAATTGAATTGACCTCACGATTGGTCAGCTTGTGTGTCGAGTCATTGTGTGGCGGATGACCTGATTGGCCTACGTGATCTCATTTGTGGGTGTTCTTATATAACGTGTACATTTATAATACATTGTTACATCATGTATGTATTTAAACATTATGTTTGGATAGATACTCATGCATATAATAGTTGTATGTATACAAGGGACAGATTGTAACACAGTGTAATGTTTGTTGAATTTTAAATGCATATCCTCTTTTCTGTTCTTAAAGAGTCAGAATTAGATTTTATTTACACATAAACATTTACATTTATACATTTGTCAGACGCTCTTTAAACAACTTACAGAGCATTTAAGCTGTACATTTTATCAGTATGTGCGTTGGGAATGAAATTCTACCAGTTTGTAAGGCATAAATTAATATGTGAATGAATACAGGTAGTGGCATTTATTCTAATTTATTGCAAATACAATCAAATAAAAAACATTCCTTGAAATTACTGTTCTGTATTCTATAACTAAAACATAAGATTCATAAACATTTATATCTGAAGTTTTTTGTACACACTAAAGTTTGTCTGAGAAATAAAGAAATATGTCATTTTTATTTGTCATTGTTTATGCAAAGTTAAAAAAGTGTTGTGTGCTGGAACTAAACTTCATAATGTACACATACAAATGCGGTTCTTTTGGGTTGTCACAGTAACTTACTGTATACTGTAGTTTTGCATGGACATCCAGGGATGTAGTGCTTCGAGCAGACTGTAAGAAGGATGTTTTGTGTTGGTCATGGAGAGATGTAACGTTTGTCACATGGTTAAAAGGTCAGACGGGTTTATAAATCTGAGATGAAACGGGTCAGTTAGTACTAACATGTGCCATTTAGGAATTTATTGTTTGGTCTGAGTCTGCCAACCAGCTTTTGTGCTGTTTAATCTTCATCTGGCTTTAACTGCATGGAATCAGTCTCAACATTATCTAAAATGAAATCTTACTTATCAAAGGTCATCATCTGTAGTGTGCTATCTTTCCAGACAATCACAATGAAAATGTTTTCGTTTAGGATTTTTT
>JAZGTK010015304.1:0-13273 GCA_036877625.1 Ambastaia sidthimunki
ATCGGTCCGACAGTCATCAACACTGACCAGAACCAGCCCACTCTTTCTCTCCATCCTCCTTCCTGTCTCTCTGCTAATCTGTTTTCACTTTTGTGTCTCCCACCCTATTTCTCATAATCTCTCTTCTTCTAAAGCCTTATAGCTTCTCTGTCCCTCTGTAGCGCCAGATCTTCTTCTTTTTTCCCTTTACAAGGATCAATTTAGCCCAACATGATCCTCAGTGTGCACAGCTAATTCCGCGGAGCTCACGCGGCTCTGCATTGTGTCATAATCGGTGTGAAATTGATTTATGGCCCTTTTTCCACCCTCTAAACAGCTGCTGAGTGATTTCTCCTGTCATAATCATTCTGTCCTGCAGCTCCTTCCTGTATTTTTCAAGCATCTCTTCGGCGGTCCACGCATTATGAGATTTCTCTTCTCACGTTTTAAACATGATATCTGAGAGTAGGCGAGTATCTCGTCGCGTCCTGTGCTCTTTTCTACCCATGCTAGCTTGTTCGGTCGCTCACTATCTCTGGTTTTTGTGGCTTCAAACACGCTTGCATTATTAATGGGTGTTTTACTAATTCATCTGAATGAAGCGTGAGAGAAAAGGGGGAGACTGTTGGTTGAAGACCGCCGCGCTCTCAAAAGTTTGGTCGGCGGTGCGAGCTGTAGCTAGTCTGCAGAGCCCCGAGTGTTGAGGGCCCTCCTAACTTCATCAATTATGGAACAGGGCGACATTTTTGAGGTGGTTTTTGTGACTTACTGGTGTGGAATGTAATGTTTTTCTCCCAAGTGTCATCCAGGTAACCAGAAAAAGACGCGGACTCTACGGGATATAAATGCCACTGAAATTCACTAAGGCCTGAGTATTCTGGCAAAAACAGGGGTGGAGCCAAGCGGTCCAGATGTGGTCACGCTCAGACAGATTAAATATAGACAGGCTAAGTTAAAGAGGGAGGGGCTGGTCAAGGCAGTTCTTCTCTCTCCTCTTTCCTCCACAGAAAAGCTTTGAGAGTGGAGTGTGGCCCCTGAGGCAGAACTCCCAGCATCCAAATCGGACAGGCGGTGCTGAATGTGCAGGAGCTGTCAGGTGCTATGGCTTGTAACATGAGTTAGTGCTGCTATCAGAAGCGCTGTGTGTGTGTATGAGTGAAAGATAGCGAAGGCAGGGCAGGGACAAGACTGCTGCTAGGACCCATAGCCGCACTACACCAAAGCCCAGCTCATACATTACTAATGCTTCGAACAATACATGTCTCATTCATAATAGATCACCCCGCCTGCACCTGCAACGTATATCATACACACTATAAAGGGGTCAGCTATTCACTGGCTCTGGCTATGGGGCATAGACCGTGGAGGGTTTGGGGGGCCCACCTGTAAATTAGCCATCAGCTTCACCTCAACGCTCGTGACAGTCCACAACACGCCAATCTGGCCAAGCGTGGCTGCTGCCACCCCGCCCTGCCCCGGGAAAATGAGTTTGTATGCCAGTTCGGTCTTTAAACCCCCTCCCTCCAACCAATCACTCCCCCCATCACTTCTCAAACTCCCCCCCACTCCAGCCCTCTCGGTTCATGTCTCACAGCCTCTCGCACTCGCCGACAATTTACGGTAATTGAGAGAAGGCAAAGCTCGCCTCATATGGCGCGGAGGAAAATTGCCTGCACAGGGCTGTAAATTAGCTAAGCAAAAGGGGATTCAAGAATTACATCCGCTCGGCAGGAAATGAGTGTTTATCAGGCCGAAAAGCTTCAACGCTGGTGCCGTAGCGGGTCTGGGCCGGCCAGCTGGGCGATGGGTGGGGGGATTTGTGGGCTGGAGGTCTGCAGGCTGGACAGGTCCATTGACACAGGGTTAATACTGCAGTGAATAGGCCCGGTCCATTCAGACTGATGAATCTTGGCTGACAGGAACCAGTTTCCTGGGAACAGATGCCTCCCCCATTCCAGTTTTACACCGAATCCCTCTCTTTTTTATCGTCCTTTCCAACCGGATCCAAATCAATTAGGCACTGAAGCTAACCAAAAGAGTTTATTGGAAATTGTCGTTATATATGGCGGATCTGAGCATTTATGTATCAGAAAGAAGAACATTTTTATTTGTTTTGCATTTAAACAAACCAACAAACTAAACAAGCCCTTTATAAGATAAAATAACTCAAGTAATTGATCTGAATCCCATGGCAGCGACACAAAGCATCAGAAAGGATCCGCATGCACGTCAGCACGCTCGTATCTGCATACATGTCTAAGCGTGTGTTTGGGTGTGTGCGCGCTTAGCTCAGACACCAAACAAACAGAGATCTGAGCCATCTATTATTTACTGCATTTTTATTTACCCCATCAAACAGCTGCCACCCAGTATCACACGCCAAATGAGTGTAGTTTATGGCTGAGAAAAGCAGGGCGAGGAATAAAGGTGGGTTTTATCTGAGGAGGGGTTTTAATTGCGTGAGCTTTAATGGTCAGAGAGGAAAGGAAAAAGTTGGACTGGCTGAGGATGTATGCAGTCCGGCCAACACACGTGACTTTTAAAATCACTTTTGGCTCACTCTGAAGAGAGAGACCTAAAATGAATTGTTTTTGTGCTGCAAAATCGGGAAAAAACAAGTAGGCGTATAAATGTTTTTTGTTGTTGTTTGGTGAGGTCAATTATTGTGCCACAGGCAACGAAACCATATAAATGTTCAATTCAATAAACCGAGTAAGTGTGGAATTGAGGTCCTGTTTGTAAAATGTGTAGAAATACAGTCGTGATCATCTCTTACGAGTTGACGTTTTATTTTGTGGCATTATTTACTGTATGTAGATTCTCAAGGTTACTTTTTGATCAGAAACCTGCAGCTTGCTTGTGGTTGCAAGGAGAGTAAACATCCATATGTTGCTGGTATTGTGTGTAAGTTTGGGTATGTGTGTGTGTGTGTGTGTTGTCAGGCTCTCAGTAAGTGTGTCACATCTGCTCCTCGTCCCATTACAAAACTGCACAGATTTCTAATGGCTGTCGTTACACCTGTACAAACCCCAGCTCTGTACACACTTCTCCCCATGTAGTCTGAGACATCATAAAACAGTTCTGTACACACATGCTCACACACACACACACACACACAGACCCACTCTCCTCCTGTCCCTCACTGTGAGGCCCCTCCCCCAGACTCTGTCTTTTTTATAATAGTTTAAAATATTTATGTGCTGCTACAAGCACAAAACGCTGTACTACTTAGAGGATGAATATTTTATTTCACACTAAACTAGGTGCAAACGTGTGAAGCTGTAGCAAGGGCCAGGGTGGACTTCCTATCAATTGTGCATATTGAGACTCTGGTTGGCTGTGTGTTGTTGGCACTTCCTGTCCTTGTTGTCAAGACACATGTGATAGTGTGACCCAAGCTAAACACAAATGAATAATTTTAAAGTAAAAATGGCATTATTTTCTAGGTTAATGTTTAAAGTCTGTGCACTTTAGTGTATTTTAACATACAACTGGTGCTGTGCTTTTTAAAACACTCCGATGTAAATTAAAATTTGGATTTTAATGCAAGTTAAACTTTTTTCTGTTCCTTTGACAGCTGTGCCCACAATGAACTTCTATAGAAAAGAGAGCGTAAGTTATAGATTCTTAAAAGTTCAGCTAAAAAATAATAACATATGGGGTTAGAATAGGGTGACAATAGGGTGTGTAAATAATTACTATTAATATACTAAATAATATTAAATATACAAAATATTTATGAAATATACTATTAACTTTTATGATTATTTGCATTTGAATACGCCTAAGAAAAAACTAAGAAACATACATTTTGAATTGAATTGAAGTACTAAAGTACAATATACTTTACAGGATGTGGAAGGTTTGTTTTGTAAGCCGGGATCTTTGGGGTGGCGGGGGGGTTATTCCTTTTATGTGGGTTCCTATAGAATTTTTATTTTTCAGTCACTCTACATCTTGCAAATAAACTGAGCAGTTTTGCCTGCTCGTCCCCATTATGATATTCATGAGTTATCTCTTTTTTCCACCTCACTGTTGCTCGCACTTGGCTTGTCACCTCCAGTCATCTCAGTGCTGTCTGTGCTTTCAGTTGAACTGGTGCGGTTCTGTAAGGAACGCTACTGTTTGAGTGAAGCTCCATCAGTCTGTCTCTCTCTCTCTCTCTCTCTCTCTCTCTCTCTCTCAACGGATGCACGAGTCAGATGGTGAAGAGAGAGGCAGTGCTGAGGACACCGTACTAATGAGTGGGTAAGAATGTGTGTTGGTAAACAGAAGAAAGAAACACGCAGAGAGATGAAGACGTAGACAGACTGTGTGTGAGAGAGAAGATTTAAAGGGACAGTCACCAACAAAATAATCTACTGGTCACTCTCCTCCATGCAATTACAGTGAATGGGGACTGGAGCTTTAAGCTTTGAAAAGATTGCAAAAGCACTGAAAAAGTATCATAAATGTAAAAGTCTTTTAAAGCGTATGATAATAGTTTAAGAAAGCTCCAGTTCCAATTAACTGTAAGTAAACGAAGATTTTTATTTTTTATTTTGGTGAACTGAGGCTGGACAAGAGGACTGTTTGTTCTCTTTGAAAGAGTGTAAGCGTGTCACCCCCCACTAGCTAATCCCTATATTATTTGTTTTGACTCAACAGAGCAAAGGTCCGTAATAGATGCGTTTTCATGTGTGCCAGGCAATTTTTGATATTTTTTTTAAAACCCTACATGTAAATCTTTTTTTATTCTATTCTTCTTGGTACCTTTCTCCCTTTTGTGTAGCCCTCCAACACTCGCCTCCATTTTCTGAAGTGTCACCTTTGGCATGTCTTGCAGGAAACTAATTTGATTGGGCGGAATGCTTGCCAATCAATATTTTAGGCTGAACTTGCTGAAATGGTTCTAAGCCTACAGTAAGTCCTCAGTCAGTAAACTGGAAACAGGCCAAAGTGTCTCTGTCTGTTGTGAGTGGGTGTGTGTTTGTGTGGGTCTCCCACTGGTTGTTTGACCTGTACACTCAGCTGTCTGGATGCTGTTGAGTGGTGTCTAGAGAGGAATATGTTTCTCCTTATATAAACAAGGATAATAACCGGCACGTTTACTTGAAAGTAGTCTCACATATCCAGACTTTGGATTTTAAGTTGTGGTAGCTAATTCTAATATTTACTAAGAACTAGAACATTTGATTGACATATAAAGGCACCATGGTTTGTTGGTTTGTCAGATTGTGGGTGTTCCATCAGTTCTCCATCCATGACTGTGCAATTAATAATCAGGCTGGATAAATATATAAGCTGTATTCAAAGCCCAAAAAAATAAAACAATAAAAATATATCTCCTAGGTCTAGGATATATTTGGTGCAAATATTGCACAAAATATCATAACAATGAAAAATTAAGCTAGGATGCAAGTTAAATAATTGGCCAATCCGTATGTTAGATTATACAATTTTTCATTATATACAATCATGATAGATATATTTTATATAGTTTATCTAGTTACATATAGTTGATATAGTGTCTCCCCCTGAAAGCTACAGGTTATTGTCTGAAGAGACATTAAACTTATGTAAACCTAGGGTTTAGGCCTAGAATATGACACATAATTTTAGATAACAGATTAAAAAACAAAGCAAATCACTGTGAGGGTATTTTAAGCCCCACATTTTTAATGTCTGGTGCAGTTTTGGCACATTCGGTGCATTTTTTTGCCCCGAGCCCTGGTTAATTTCTGACCCTGCTGTGTAACCTTTCTTCGGGTGGAACACAAAAGTTTTTGGCCTCTCTGTTCTAGTGCACTTCTTTGTTTGAGCCAGTGGTGGATAATTACTGTCTCTAAAGGTGATCTGCTGAAGTGTTTCAAACCCTGCAGTGCACCGTGGGTCACTGCAACCGATGGATTGTGTCCAGTGGACAGAAATGTGTGTGTGTTTGTGTGTGTGTGTGCGCAGTGGATGTGATAAGGCTGTCACGGTCACTCAACTCGCTACAGGCCTGAATCAGAGACTGGAGGCTGGGGAATGCTGGGATACCGTCTCTCTCTGGTAGGACAAGTCCTAATGTAAAACAGCAGGACAATAAAAAGACAATGGAGACTCATGATAGCTTTGGCTCCCCTGCGAGTCTTCTGAATGGGGTCCGGAATGGCAGCGCGGACGATCGATGGCGGGAGAGGGAGAAATCGAGGGGGGGTTGAAGGCTGCTGATTAGGCGGATGGTGGACAGCGGACCGCCATCGCTTCACAGAACCTTTATCTCTCCTTTTCTCTCTCTCTCTTTCCCCTGTTCTGTAGCTTTTCTTTCCTTACTCTTTGGGTACTGTTTGCCTGTTACTCCCCATGGCATTGCGGTGACATGGCATTTAATAGACTCCCTGGTGTGAAACAAACTACCTCAATTAATTCCTCAGTCTCGGCCCTGGCCTCTGCTGAGCTCCTCACACCAGCGGGCCCTCTGGCTCTCTCCGTGTGTGTGTGTGCGTCTGTCTACGTGTGCATCCCCAAGCACACGAATGTCGTGGCCTGCGTGTTTGTATTCGTTGTTTTTATAGAAAAAAGTGTAACCGTAATTTGCTAAGTACAGCTTGGTGATGTCATTGACTTTATCTGGGATATATTTGTCATATACTTTCCTCCACAGGGGCGGTTAATTGCCCTCCACAGATTGTTGAGTTTTAGATGTTGGCGGGCATCTTCTTGTCATTCTTCAGTCTGGTCTTCCTCACACACACGAGGTGTAAGGGTATATGAGGGCTTGTTGGCCGGTTGTCAAGAAGCAGTGGAGGCTCTTGCTTGTCTCTGTACCTGTATCTGTACAATCTTTGGCCTGTGTGTGTTTCAGGATGCCCGGATCCTGAAGAGGGGCATGCTGGGATACACCCCACAGCACCTTACAAACAAAGATAAACATGAAGTAAACATACAACACACGTTTTCCGACCTTGAGATCTTTTTTGATGCTGATCTCACCCTCTCAATGGAATGAGCTGGTGTGTGTGTGTTTAAGTGTGTGTGTGTAAGTGTGTGTGTGTGTGTGGCGGGGGTGGTGCTGGCAGGCCATGCTGCACCCTATCCTGGGGCTTGACCATCTGGGTTTATTGACCGACTGCTATGTGATTCCAGAAGCCTGCTGAAGGGAGGGGGGAGGGGGGTGTGGTGAAGTTGGGTAGGAATAAACCTCGATCTTAACCGGACGCCTCCATGCGATGCTTCTCTGCATTTGTTTAGAACAAACGCCCTCCCGCAGGAGAATATCTCCCATGAGTCCATGAGCGATACTTCAGTTTTAACAAAAGCCACTTACAAAGTGAGAAAAAGATTGGGGTTATATTCCACTGTGTGTGTGTGTGTGTGTGTCTGAGGGGGGGTGTGTGTTGGGGGAATGCTGACTCAATCCATCAATGATTCAACAGGACAGAGGAGCACAAGAGGCTCTGTAACTGCCCTGCCAGCACTCCTGGTCTGAGGCAGAAACCTTATCTCCCATGGGGTCCGACCAGCTCATGCGCCAGGGACCCTTCTAGGTATAGAGTCTAGCCACACACACGGTGTGCGGTCGGGCACAGTACTGACTGCATCTCTCAGAGGTGCATAGAAGAAGATATGCAATCTGCTTTAAAGCTGACTCTGAGATCTGTCTACATATACACACATACAAACACTCTGAAGTTAGAGACTCTGACACTTAATTATCAATCAACACCTTTTATCGCAAGCTCATAGATCCCTAATTTCATTCACTCATGAGTCAAAGATCAAACCGCTTAGAACTTTTGTGTCTCACCACCGTTTCCCACCAGAGCTCATTGTGTTTAAAGTCATAGCAAATTTTAGCTAATATTCACGATCAGTCAATTTAAATGAATTAGAAATGTTCTCTATGGCTCTAAAACAAGTTTCAGCTGTTCAGCGTTTTGGCCGAATTATAAATTGAATCTTTGAAAATGATTTTTTTTGTTAAAGACTTCTTGATAAGACTTCATATTGTATACGAGCAGTCATACGTTTTCCTCTCTCCCTCCAACAGCTCGCTAATATGTGATTAATTGAGGTCTAATTAGCGGTTAGTTAGCACTTAATTAGTTCCTCGTTCTTGACCATTGAAATGAGATGATGGAGCACATACCGTGCAGCCTGTTATCCATCCATTTATCATCGACGAGCATTTTTTAAGGCAGTGTTAAAGGTGTTGTAAGCTGTTTTTTTAATATTCCAACCATAAAATGTTCTTACTGCAGCAGATATCACTGAAATAGGTGTCCTGAGAAATCACACCTGTGACAGCAATAGACTCTTAACTGTTAAAAACAGTTGAAGGAGGGGCACACACTTTTTTAGCCAATCAGAACAAACCTTTAAAGAATGCTTTGCTTTTACATGTTTGAATTGGCTGACATGTCGTTGTAGTGGTTAAGAGAGGGAGGTGTAATTTGTTGTCTGGGTCTAGCGAAATCTGTTTTCTAACCAATTCTTAACTAATTTAACTCTGTGTATTTTAGGAAAGAAGTATGTCTGCAGGCTTTCTGCTAACTAATCACACTCAAGCAGCTCAGTCTGATAAGTTTTCATTCCAAACAAGCTGGTGCGTATTAGCATGCTAGTTTTCCTCACAGGTTTAGCAACCTGTTGTTGTACTGTAAGTTATGAGTGATGTATCTCTCCGTGTGATACAATACATAAATTGAGTTTCTGTGTCTGCTGGAATATTATTTCTTATCTTTTGTTTTTTCTTTTTTATTTGCTATGCATACCCCTACATTACTGGCTCTCTTTTTTACCTCCTCCTCCCCTTCTTTGAAAGTCAAGTGGCATTTCCATTTTCAAATTGCTTCCTACTCCTTTGTGAATAGAATCGAATTACTCTGAAAAGCCCTGATTGATTCTTTCTGAACACAATAGTTTTCATCGTTTAAGCCAATAGCAGCTGCTCGCTCGCTCTTATATTGCCTATTGAGCCAGACCCAAGTCCTGCTGCTGGTCATTATAGTGGATTCTGAATGGATGACTGGTAAAAAGGAGGGACAAGTAACGGATTGTGGGTGAAAGCTGGGTGGGAGGGGGGGCGTAAATGAGAAGGCTTTCCAGGGTCATAAGTTCGCTCTACTCTGCGTTCATATAGTTCCTTCATGCCTCTGTTAATTCAACACAGTTGCAGTTTTTATTTGGCTGCGACACGCTCGCTGAAAAACCTGCTCGCTCTTTAATAGAGCCGTGGAGCAATCATCTGGATCCTGCCCGTTGCATATTCTAATTTGTTCAAGGAGCAAGACGCCATATTGATCGACCACACACACACACCAGAGAGAGAGAGAAAAAGAGGTATCTTGCTCACACAGACTTGACTGTGTGGGTTTTTGAATGAGGCACATACCTCGTAGGCCTCTGCAGTTTTGACCTGTGTGCACGGAGTAATCTCTTGAGTGGGCTTTGTAGTGTAGCCATCTTTAGTGTAGCCTGGAGGGCTGGCCCACCCATGTCTACAACACCTCTCTTTCGTCTCGACGGGCGTACACCGCACGCCGGGTCACGGCACCATTAACACATTGGGTTTAGAGATGCTCTAATCTGTTTGATATATAATTTGGTGAGAAAACAAATATATAAAACAGTGGGAATAGGACTTGTGATTTAGACTCTTGTTAACGATTTTGGTTCTTTGGAAATTCTATTAACGATTCTTTTAGTACTTTTGTCCAATAAATGTTTGCAGTAAAATTGCAGTTTTACTTCCTTCAGCAGTTGTCAAATGATGTACATATAACAAATTAAAAAAGGGGGAATGGAGTTCCTTCGAAAGGTGTGTAAATGTTTATTAGGTGAATATTAATGCAGTATGTCATTGGACTATTGTGGTCATGCTAAAAGTTGCTGTAGATTTAGAAGCAGTGCTGTTAAAAAAAATTGTATTTATTAACATTGTGCTTTATTTCAGTGTGACTGCATCAGTAAAAGAATGCACATTCAAAAACTGTTAACAGAATCGAAAGTCCAAAAAATCACTCTGTTTCTGTATTTTCTGTATTTTTTTAAATATGGAACTGGTTCTGAATAAAAGCTGGTTCTCAGTTCCAAAATCTACAAATAACCCAATCTCTTGCTGTTTCCCTTTCAGTTGTGAAGAGAATTGTGTGTGTGTGCCACAGTGCTGCGAGGCAGGCAGGCAGCCTAATGGTTTGGAGCATATATATTTAATGGGAGTGGTGGAAGGCTGTAGAGAGTGTGTGGTTTATGGATCGGCTCCTGGTAACAAACCCACAGCTGTCAGAGCGGAAACCAGGGGAAGGGAGGGATATGGAAGAGGCCCGGTCCCCACTGCGACCCTGCCGGACCGGGTCCACAAAGACCGCTGTGAGGCAGGAAGGGGGACCAAGCTGTTTTCCTGTTCCAATGGGTCTTGTTGGGCACTGATGAGGCTGGCGTAGGCTGGAAGGAATGACAACCCACATGCCAGTAGATGGGGGAATGGATTCATCGCAACACAGTGTGGGCTTGGCGCTGGGTCAGTTTAAAGAGGAAACACCTTTTGTCACGTTAACAGCAGGTTTGTGGGCAGATTTGGATAGGGGCCACTTAGAGATGCCCAAAGCTACTGGCAGTATTTTGGTACGATCTTGGTTTCACCAGACTGTTCCTAGCATAGATGTCTTCTTTACCTGACACGCCCAGTTAGTTAACAAGCTGATTGTAATTAAATGTGTTAACAAAGAGAGACTTACCAAATGTGCACTGCTGTGGATCCACTGGATCAGAATTAAGAACCGTTGGGTTAAAGGAATAGTTGAACGAAAAAAATAACATTGTAATCACACACCTGTATGCTGTTATTTTCCCACTGGAATACAAAGGAAGATATTTTGAGGCATCTTCATGCAGGCCTTTTCCATAAATTGACAGTGAGCTATTCCTTTAACTACTTTTTAAATTTTTTTTCAACAAGATTGTATAGGGCATGTAATTACTGTGATGGTGTTTGAGGTAGTAGTTGATGTGCAGCTCATTGGTAATGATAAACGCAAACCACCTCCAAACATATTGCTGGATTTCAATTGGACAGAATGGGCAACAGACTTTGAGTTTTAGTGAGCTGAGACAAGACAAGGGGGGGCGAACATCTCATCACCATGGCTACGCCAGTTACCGTGGAGAGTCTCCTGTGAAATGGACTGGAGCTCAGAAGTTTTTTAATTTGCCACATCATAAAAATAAAGTCCATTTTCCACTTCAGGAACCTTAAGGGCTGACAAATATTATTGGGAAGAAGTGACAAAGGCGGAAACAGGGAAAGGAAGGCAATTTTTTTTTTCATTTGTTTTATGGGTGGCAGCCACCTTAGTGTGCAAAATGGGAGGTGGCTTCGTCCGGCTGTGACTGAGCCACGGGAGAGAAAAAATAGATTTTATGTACAGGCAACAAGCCATTCGGACAATCTGTTACCTTTTCCTGCTTTGTGTAATTCCAAAGTACACAGCGAACACACAGTATGAAGTATGCATCTATTTCTGACTCTGGTGCTTGGCCAGCAAAGCCGTGGATGAGAGACTTGATGTCTGAAGCCTTCATGCATTGAAGTTTTGCTCATTTACATTACATTTACATCTAATCATTTAGCAGACTCTTTTATCCAAAGCGCCTTTACAAATGAGGAAAGCATGAGCTATTTATCATATAGAAGCCAGCAATATTAGAAGTACCGCAATACTGTTTTTAAAGAGTAAACCGGAGTACCACAAAAGCTAGTGCTGAAGCATGTAGTGGAGAAAAGCAGAAAAAAAGACAAATTCTTCTCCAAAAATATGGATGGTGGTTTTAACAGATCGATGGAGGTTGGAAGCTCATTCCACCATAGAGGTACAATGAGTGTGAATATCAATCAGTATGATATCCCTCAATATAATTGCTTTATTTGTCTTAAAAAATTTAAGGATTTAGTTTATGCAAAACTTAAAACCCAACCTCATGACTAAACCTGTTTAACTTTTTCTTTTACAGAACACAGATGTTTTGCAATGTTAGTGACTTTAAGCCACGGTCCCCATTCACTGTTGTTGTATAGGAAGAGAGCAGCATCAATTTTTCGAAATTTCTCCACGTTTATTTAGAAGCACACCAGCAAGAATTTGATTTTGTTTACATCATAACTACATATCACCATGTGGACTGTTATACCTGCTTGTATACCGGTTCTTTGCACGGGACATTACGTAAAGCACTGCAGCCTTTATTTCATGCCCTGCACTGACCATGTGAGGTGGGGCACTTTAGCTCCATCTGTGGGCAATGCATAGATATGACAGCGCTGCTCAAGGTATAGCGCATATGTGTGTGTTTGTCTGCACGTATGGGGGGTCGAGACGTATAGAAGTGCAGTCTGCAAGGAGCCCTCGGACAAAAATGATTTGTTCCCGTAAGCTGTCATTGGAGCCTCTGGATTTAGTTAAGTAATAAGTGCAAAATGTTCTCCTTTGAATAATTGATACTTCCCTCACTGAATTTTCTCTCACTCAGCCATTCATTTGCGCACATATATCCTGCTGATTAAGAAGTATATCTTACAGGAACTAGGAATGTGAGCGTGTGTGTTTTTGTGTGTGTGCATACGGGCACGTAAAGACATGCATGTAGGTGAACGGAGACATATAAACACGGAGAGGGAAGGCATTTTAAAGGCCTTAGTCTATTCATATACAAGTTAGATTTGTAAAACAGACAGCTAGCTGGAAGCATGAATAATTTGGAATCAAGGATTTCAGTGCATAGCTGTGTTTATGTTTGATATGTGTGGTAGGGACGTATTAACATTAGCACACCTGATTCATTTTTTGTAATGAAAAAACATATGTTTATTAGTGCACTGAAAACAGGTTTATTTACAGAAACATGTACAACATCCCCTAGGAAAAAAAATCGTTTATATATATCCAAATACCGTAGAGAAAATAGTGCACAAAGATAAAGTTAGATCTATAATTTAATCTTAGATTAAAAAAAGTATTTTTATGCCAGTGACATGATTTTTAATATTTTAGAAATAATATACCAGTGCAAGTGTGTGTCCACATGTGAAACACTCACAAAAACACAGCAGTGTGTTTGGCTGGTGTCTGTGTTAGAATCCATATTTTAACTGTGCTGGCTTGTCAGTTGTAGAGTTGACATGACATGAATGATTTTTTCATCAGCAGCTACCCAGCCAGCTGTGTGTGTGTGGGTTTGTGTGTCTCCTTTGCACACACACACACATCAACACCCAAATATTTCGACCCACTTCGATTAGAACCAGCAGTGTGTCAGTTGTCTGCAGGCTTTT
>JAZGTK010015305.1:0-13272 GCA_036877625.1 Ambastaia sidthimunki
ATTATTTTGAAGTGAAGTGTGTGATGAATTCATCGTGTTTATTTGTTCAGGTGAGGAGTCTCAGTGTGACTGCAGGGGGGTCGAGAGCTCTCTGAACAGCATTGTGATCGGCATCCACATCGGCCTGGCCTGCATCATCTTCTGTGTGCTCTTCCTCATGTTCGGATATCGCCACAGGTAACCCAATATTCAGTGATGTCATAGAACTGTATTCTAGTGATAAATTTGTCTATTATAGTCTGTTTGTATTCACACAAATATACTGTGCTCAGTTCACTTCTGAGTTTCGATCTGATCTCAGTTTTCTCTGCAGAAAGGGGACACAGGATAGCTGGCATGTCCCACGGGGTGAAGCTGGACACCACACCGGCAATAACATCCCCAGTAAGGGAGTGACCTGTCCTGCTCAAGGCATTGAACTAGTGCCGCAGGTAAACACCATCAGTTTGCCTCATCTTCACATTATGTCTGTGAATAATCCGTTTTTTATGTTTTATTAATTGTTATGACATCTGAGTCTATTTTTAAACTCTGTTTATGAGAGTCATTCCTCTAATGCTGTACCTGAATTTTGTACCTTTATAAAAACGTGATGTAATTAAAGGAAGTACAGTAAGTACAGTACAGGTACAGTAAGTACAGTACAGGCTTCTGTGCAAAAATCTAAGACATTAGACGCTTCAAAGCAAATGTTTATTTATATATTTTGCTTTAGTGTAAATTTCCAAACATTCTTGGACATTAACTGGAATAATCAAGAGAGATTTTTGCATGCAATGAGTCACTGTCATAGAATTTGTCTGGGATTATAGACAGAAAAAACTGAGTCAGCCTATATTAAGACATAAATGATGGAGATATGCAGATGTACAGCATACTGGTTAACAATTCTTCTGCAGTGACTTGAGAGTTCATTGCCACACATAACACATTCATCTTCTAAGCTTGTCTTGTTGTGGTTAACATCATTTATCAACAGTAACAAGATTTTGCTGCAGAAAGAAAAAATCTATCTGCCGCGCTCACCTCTGGTGTGAGTCTGGTCAACAAGTAACATGTAATACTGACCTCTGTTTCTGTTTCAGGGCAATAACACAGATCCTCAGGCCCAATGTCAGGTTCTTATAGAGCAGCACTCCTCCGGTCTGCCCGGCACAGGCACTGGCTAACTCCATCCCATCCTAAATATCATGATCCTATGGTTCCTCTGCCTGGCCTGCCCACCAAAGCCCCCTTAAGCCCCCCTACACATGCCCTGTCAACAAACCTGCTGCTAATGTTTCAGGGTTTTAACCACAAAGAAACGCTTACAGATTTTTGCTAGAGCATTACTAACCTATACTCTTATTTTAACTCCTCCCTTCCCTTGAAACCAAAGCTTGAATTCTTTAATGTGTGCATGCCAACGATAACCAAACCAAACGAAACGATAGCCTTAGGAAATACCGTAAACCGTTGTATGCTAACATTCTCCATTACAAAGACATTTATTGCACTCTTCACATGCCTGAGAACAAAACAAAATATGATACCAAAACCTCTTTATATTTTATTCCCAGAGGACTTTCTGCTAAAACCAAAACTTTCCTTTGCAACGTGTCCTCTGGTAATAAAATGTTGCCTTATACTTTGTCCATACTGATGCCAAATATAGTTACCAGCCATCTTAATAATCTACACAGTTTTCCTCAGACACACATTCCTGAGAAAGATTTATTGAACAACATGATTTGTGAAACAAGCTAACCGTAACCAAACTATTGGTATTTTTGAGACGACAAGAAGGAACGAAGGTTTGTTCCATTTTTAGCCTTAGCTCGGAAATATCAAGATAAGTAATGTGTGCCTTCGCAAGTGGTTTGTGCGAGTTCAGATAAATTGATTGTTTTGTGTTTCACCGTACATGCCTCGAGGCAGGACTCAGAGGAACCATAAAGGTGACCGAGCCTCCACATCTTTCCTCATTCCCCTCCCTTCTGATTCCCAACCCAAAGCTGTTTACCTCCAAAGAAAGTGGCTTACGTTAGCTTCCTGCTGATAAGCCCCGCCTACCTCAGCCAAAAAGAATTCCAGAGACCTTTTGCTCCCCTCTCTGCCAGTGCCCGTGCCAACCACCTCCAGAACCTGCTTCAGGAGTCCATCCGGTTGACTGCCATGGAGATTGTGACCATGGCTTGGAAAACTGGAGAATCTCCTCCCCTCATCACAACTCCATCATCTTGTTATAAGCAGAGATGCCGACAAAACCAGTTAAGCTATGGAATACTTTGATGGGATTTATTCCAAATGAAGCTTCATCCACATTTGTTTGATTTAGATCCTGGCAAACTTCAAACCTGATGCTGGGAAACTCCAAAGAAAAAGATGAAAAATATACACAGAGGGTTTTCTGCTCAAGGAATGTGATGTCACATGGAAAGTATGGACCTTTAGGAATGTATCTGTTACCTTGACTTGTGGGTAATGAGATCCGTTCAGGCCTTTCCATGGAGATGCCACAGAAACCTGTGAAACCAAAAGCTTAGGAATTTGCTTTCCACCAGGGAAATATCTGATGGCTTCGAGAGGATGTTTATCCAAAGTTAAAAAAGTGATTCTTTCCAGCCAAACCAATTGGTCCTTTTTCCAGATGCCAAATCGGTTGCCATGGAAACTTGAAGCGCTGTGAGATGATGGTTGATTTTGGGTTTCTGGGGAACCTCAGTGTTTTCTCTACCCCAAAACTAATGGGCACGGCAGCAGGTTATCCAAAAATGTTTTTAATATGAAAACCAAGCTTTATGATATCCAAAGATGTAAAAATGTTTAAGGTTTTCAGTTGTCTTTATATCCATCACCTCTTTAGATAAACCTGAGCCATTGTGTTGATGTTTTTTGCAGTTGGTGTTAAAAAGGAAAAACACAATAAAATATTTTTTAATGGTTTATAGTAACAAACAAGTTTACAGAAACAATAATAAGCTTTAATTGTAATTGTAAGGCAGCAAGTTTCCAAACTTTTTTGTCTTTCCTTTTTTGACACTGAACTGTTGCATTTGTGCTCAAATTTACCTTTTAACATTTAAATAATAACCAAATGAAAATGGGATATATTTTCAAGGAGATTATATATGTAGATACAAGCGAAGGAACATTTTGGACCTTTTTTATAATAGAGTTGAATTTGCCAAATAGAAGAATAATAATACCAAATACCTCTTTCATATTTAACATTCATTGTCTTAATCTTTTGTAAAACTTCATTACCAAAGCACAAGAACATGCATGTGTGTGATTGCATACGGTATGTGGTGTTACATAAATGTGTGTTTTGTGATTGGCTAACAGTGGGTCAAACCTGGGGTCAGTAGAGGTCAAAGACATCCTGTCACAAAGAGTCAAGGGAACTATGACGATACAGTAACATTTAAACGGAACCAAAGAACTTGACTTTTTTACTGATAAATGTCGAGAAAGCAAATCTGTTTTGTTTCGCTTTTGCTAGAAGACCAGAGTTAGAAACACAGCAGTCTGTTTTTCTAAACATGCCCTACTGAACTTCAGGGTGACCTTTTAACATGATAAGTGTTAAACGTTTACCCACAATCACTGCTGTTATGTTGAGTATCAACTGAAATGGGAGAATTTAAGATTTTTTTAGCGTGATTTGTTGCGGTAAACCTTAGATCACACATTTTAAACACAATGTTTGGTTCTTTTTGTAGAACTTTTGTTATGCTTTGTTCCACAGTGTTGTCACGGTACCTACCTTGGTTTGGAAAGATGGCAAAACATTTCTATTGTTATTATTATTAATATTTTAATTATTGTTTTTTAAATTCTTTCCATTTTTTCTGTAGCGAATGAGAAGGAAAACGTGAAAGTAATTGTTAGCGACATAAAAAAACAGTGGTTTAAATGTAGCAGATAGACAAAGAATTCACAACGTTAATCTGCCTTTTATACTCCATAATTTAATTTCTATAAATCGCCCATCTGTGGTCCATCATGTGCTACATCTGTTTGCATTAAGACCCACTGATTACAAAAAGAGTAAAAAAAAAAACATAGATCTAGAATTTAAGGGCTAGAACCAATGAGCAGAACCAATGCTTTAACATTTATTAAATATTTGTACTTGAAAAACCAAAAGCTTTAAACACTTTCAGTCTCCAACCAAAAATACAGAAAGACAGAGACTGTTTTACATACACAGAGAGAGCAAGTGATGAATAGATAAACAATATATTTCTGTCTGTATACATGCACAATTCATACCACAACATATTTACAGTACTGAGTTATCCATGTTTGAAAAATGTGATCTTTTTAGGTCTTTGTATTCCAGACTGTGTATGAATTAATATACAGAATGTGGAGTCTGATCTGTCTGCACAAACAAATAAGTGATAGATTGATGTGTGCATGGGATTCATATGAACTTGCTATTCAAAGCCCTTTGCTACAGTCTAATTAACATGCTGACCTTTACTACAGTTGCAGACGAGAAATATAGATTGTGTCATCAAAAATGTCAAAAGTTCAGACCCTGAACATGATCCTTTAACTTGTATGTTGAATCACTTTTTGCATTATACAGCAATAGAATTCTCAAGAACAAGTTTTGGAATGTTGAAAGCGATGAATCTCTTTGAAATTTAGGGAGATATTGTCTGTCATCACCTAGCAACCGTTGGGAATATCAACGCTCCGAGATTTCCCTACTTGGATCTCTCTTAAGGTGACTTTTGTAACAGCACAGTCTCTGCTCTCTGTTTTTTCTAATTTGTTAAAATTTTGGAGCGCCTGAAACCAAATAAAAACAAAGAACAAGAAAACAGTCGTGTGATTACTTTGTGAATTAGTGAAATTTTACTTTAAATTTGCTTTTATTGATCTGTGAAAAAAATCCAACACAAATAAACACAAAACAGATATTTGATTGAAAGGTTGATATATAGTAGTGTTTCGGAAATAATGTCACACTATCCTGCCAAATAAACTAATTTCACAAACATGATGAGTCATCACAACAGTATCCACCAATCACGTGTAGTTGCATCTTAACTAGACTGATCTCTCAGATTATAGAGGCCCAAAAGAGCCAGTGAGTGCATTTTAAATTTTAAAATGTTAATGCATATTTTTCCTGCTTTCTGTCTTACCTTTTTTAAATCAGCTTGTTTCATTAGGCTACTGATTTTAAAACATCATGCCGTATGTCACAGGCTTTTTGAGCATGTTCACGCATACGCACACACAAGCACCTACAAAGACTCTCGACCCTTTTGCTGTTGCCATGGAAACCTCACCCTGCAAACTCTTGCTGTCTCCACCCAGGAGATGTCCCTTGATGTGACACCACATGTTTTTGTCCTGCCACAGACCTATTGTGGGCAGTTTCCCATCACGTAGGTTTTATCCTTAGGTTGGGTATAAAAATCATTTTGGAGATCTCAGATTGAAACAACAAATCACTAAGTTGTTGTGTTTGTCCGTGAGTCATACAGTCATAATACATTAGTGCTTTACTGCCATTATTTCCTGTTATTTATTGCTTTCATTGTTTGCTCTAACCAGTGTATGTCCATCACTTTATAAGTGGTGTGAACTCCTGCCTGTCACATCAACATTGTCTCTGTTTTATACAATAATGAACTTCATACATATGCGTTTATAGAAGCATAATTTTGCCTTGTGTTTTATTCTATATTGAATATTAGGTCCACATGTTGTTTGTGTGTTGTCCACTGAACGTTTTAATGTAGTACATTTGTTGCCCGCTGGGTGGCGTTTGGGAATAACAGGTGTATTTATGTGACCCATTCTCAACAAATGAATTAACATGAACCAGGAAGTGTTTGATTCGAGTTTGATCCTTAAAGTATATTTGCACTGTAAATGCTCAAATGTGAATTGCCAGATATGGGTTGCATAAGTTTGTAAACAAACAAACACACGTGAAAAAAACCTTAGGAACATCGTCTTTTCAACAGCCGTACGTGGATTAATGGTGAGCAGAGAGTATTTAATACACTACAGACTGTCATCTCTCTTTTCTTTAGCTTTTATAATATTTTACTGTTGGTTTCATACTGGGCGGATATAAAAAGTGAAAGCTAAACAAAAATGGCGCCCTGCTTTATTGCTTTATACGCGTTTGGCGTCGCAGCTTAATTGTTGTGAGACTGTGAAAGATTTCCAGACCTGTATTGCGCAAATAAAGCGGCTTTTTATCAAATCCATTTTCATTTTTCTTACGTGCATGAGGCTGAGAGACAGAAATTATTTAAGAATATAGTTGCACGTATTAGGGTGTCATGTCTTAAACAGAGTTTTAAGTTACTATTTGTTGTGTTCTGGTTTGTGTTAATGATTAATTTACCAGTACATTTTACACTGGCACATTAAATCTTATCTTGGTCTCTGCTGAAATGATTTATTTGTGCATGCTCAGGATATAATTTTAACAGTATCTGATCTTTGCTCCACAAAACACCAAAATCAAAACTTCTTTGTCATTTTGAGAGAAAGAAATACATGCATACTGCACAATCCATTTGACTGGATTGTATTTCTTACAATCCAGCGTTTTTCTGTCTATGGTGCTAAATTGATGAATGGGGGTGTTGTTCACACCTCCTGATTGGCTTGCTGTGCAGTTACTTTTCAACCAATCAGTAACAACCTCTTTCTCCTTTTCGCCTCTCCTGCATCTGATTGGTTGGTGGTACCTGCATTGATTTTAAAAAGCAAACAGTGCTATGAGAAATACTATCATTAGCGTTAAATGCTGTTTTGTGTATAGGGGAGACATGGGCTGGTTGTCACACAGGGAAGTTGTCATGATGGCTGTAATTGTGAATTATGTCCCCCAGCCTGCAATACTTGTATTGCTAACTACAATGAAACCACACTAGCATGCATTATTTTTGCATAATTTTAAGATACTCATTTAACAACATTTAACCTTTTATTTCTAAAAATGTTGTAGTGTGCTAAACTCTAGCTCTACTGGAAGTGCATGGTGCTAGCAACCCCAAGGTCAAAGGTTTGATTCCCAGGGAATGCATGTACTCATAAAAAATGCAGGGCTTGAAAAAACAATCTGCCATATGCAACACACATTTTCTTCCTCCATCAACCCATCATCGCTTCTCAGTTTGCATTTTCTCATCATGCACCCACTCATCTTTTAATCCTGTATATTATATTTCAGCAGTGTTTGGCACACACCTGTAGTCCTGTTGTCATCTGACAGTCTTACCTAGACACTATTAATCTCTCTTTTAGAGCATCAGCTTTGTCTTTGTATCCGTTGCCCTTTCTCATCCTCTGCAGTCTGTTGTGTCCTGCAGGGGTCTTTATCATCCTGTCTTTACAGAGACACACGTTCCTGCTTCAAAATGAGCCTGTGTGTTGTAATTACACCCATGTTTATACAAAGATCAAGCAGGCAGAGCCAACCTGCTCTGTTAAGCTGTCTTAAGACACAGTGCCAAGTGCCTCCCCATGGTTGTCTTTCCATTTTTTTTTGTTTGCTAAGCTGTTTTCTTCTCATCTTTACGTCCTATCAGCTGTCCTCTCCTCCGTGTGACTCCTGTTTTTTGCTCTCATGTTGTCATGTACAGAGCAGAATACAGTTTCTTTCCCTGTCCTCAGGTTTGTCCATCAATATATGCATTTGTCTGTTGTTTTTAGAATGTTTCAACATCTGCTAGTTCCATCGTGGCATTTTTTTATTTTTTTACTCTCATAGTAACAGAAGTTCAAGGTAGTTTCGTCCTGAAGCATCCAAACTCTAATTATTTACCCCAGGAAGACAGATCTCATGTCATAAAGCTGTTCGGCTAATGAGAACTTCCTGTGCTTGGGAAAAATCTTGCGTCAGCAGTAGAGGATTCTGGGTAATACGTGAGGGAAGGCTATTAAGGACACAGACCTCTACAGATACTCTACAGATAAGATGCATGCTTGTGTTTGTAGTTATGGAGTTTCTCTGCATCTTTTGTACTCTCTAAAATTAATGTATGATTTATGACATGAGATTTATGACAGTGTTGGCTCAGATTAATGGGGTCTGCTGTGTAAGACGCATAAAAAAGTAGCCCTATAAAACTCCAAACAATTTATTTAAATGTAATCACATTCAAACAACATAATAAAAAATAAAATGCTGGTATGTATACATATAGTGGCCCTATAAAGTATTTGGATATGTGTAGTATAGCTGCCATGTGTATTCTACACCTGTTACTCAGACATCTAAATACACTGAAAGTGATGTGTTAAATGTACCAGTTTTGTGTTTTTATATTAAATCCAGTGACACTCATGCATGTAAAGTGTCCAGTACTTTTTTGGGGCAGGTGATTGGGCGATGTTGCCCCGAGCCTTCATTCTTAAAAATGCCGGTTCATTTTAAACCATCAACCAACCTGTATTAGGGCTATTTATAGATCCAATTATTTGTAGATGTTTAGTGGCCTTTCAGAGCCACACAGGGTCTGAAAAATGATGTATTTTCAGACAGCGTAGCCACTGCCTGTTTCATTTTGTGTCTGATATTTCTGCTAAACTTTGAGCTCAATAGAAACAGATGATATTTCTCTTCAGTTTGTTAGGAAATGTCTATCAAACGCTGAAAACTGTTAATGTTGTTCAGAAAAACTCAAAATAGGTGCATGAAGATAGTGAGAAAAAACAAAAAGAATAAACGAGAGAGAGAGAGAGAGAGAGAGAGAGGGAGAGAGAGAGAGAGAGTTGGTGCCGTGCATGTCGAGTGAAGAGAGAATTTTCAGAGAGATGCAAAAAAATGCTGAAAATTAATGAGACATGGAATCAATGGAGAATGTCATCTAGATGGGAATTTAAATGAAAGAGAAACGCACTCATCCGGATTGGAAACTGCAGGGAGATTCTAAACCCGGTTGCTTTCTTATGTGGTTTCTGTCAATCACGTGTCTTTGAATCTGTCCTGTGTAAGTAAACAGTCAGTCAGAGTCTGTAGAGTTACTGACGCATTCATTCACTCATTCATCATGTTCTGAGAGGAAATCTAAGCTCTGTACCATGCGATGAATATATTTCTGCTTCTGTGAGTCAGTGCACATAGGCAAGATTTAATTTCTGTTTACTTTAAACTTTAGACGTCTTACCAACATTCAAAAACAACGTTCAAATTGTTGTTAATGTTTTTTTTAAATTAAGCTAAATTGTTAAATAACAACAGTAGTGAGAAAAAACATAAAATTATAGAGGAAAAGATTTTTTTTGATCATCTTTAAATGTGTTTTAGAAGTTAGAGTTTAACTTTCCATGGATATGTAAACTACATCATATAGAGAATAAAACAAATATTTGAGGCCCAAAAGATGTATGAGTTCAGTTGATGAAACTGTCTTTTATTTAATTTCCATGCATTTTCTATATATAAACTTTAATATTTAGTTGAATAATACAACATCATAAGGAAACCAGAATCCACCAAATACTGATCAAATAAATCACAATGTGTAGACAGTCACACCTGAGCTGGGGAATTGCTTTCCTGTAATATTACAGTTCAGGACATTTAAGTCACTTGTGATCTGGTTTGTGTCTTACTGCAGTTAATAACGTGTAGCAGTAAAGTGACATACAGAACAGGTTTGGTGTAACCCATACTCAGAATTTGTCCTCTGCATGTAACCCATTCAGGTTGCACACACTTTAAGAGCAGTGAGTAGTAAACACACACACACACACACACACACACACACACAGATCAGTGGGCAGCTATGCACTGCAGCGCTCAGTGATTGTAATACTGTGGGCAGGGGGCTGATTGAACACATTGGAAACAGAATTTATGGAAATTTGGAATTTGGGAACAGATGTGACGTGCAGGTCTCCCAATACACAGAGCGACATTTGTCTGAAATGTCAGCCCTCTGTTATGAGGGGAGGTGGGAGAGACCATCCTTCTGGCCAGACTGAAGAGAGAACTGAATGCCTCTTTTAAAGAATAACCTTCATTTATTTTCTGGCTTCAGAAGTTTGAAGATAGAACATTCAGTTCCTAGAATTTCAGAATGTCGTCTTTTAAATGTGTTTCTAAGTATTTTAATGACGATCTAAATTTTTACATAAATTACATTAATAAATTTGCCTTATCTTTTTGTCTATCTATACCCTATTATTAAGTTTTATATTATATTATTATTATATTATCTTTTGTTCTTCTGTGCACAGCGCTGTTTTTCTGGAAGGCCAGTCTGACAGGAACAAACATCAGTGAGATCTTCTCAACGTCACCATCTTCATAGCAGAAACCCATCTTATGCCCACGTGAGAGTCTGCCGCCTCTGTTTCTCCTTCAGTTTGAAGAACAACCAAAACGTCTGACACGAGGAACGTCTGTCTACACACACTACACATGTGAGTGACCCTGCCCTTCATTTTGGTCTCCTGCTATGAGCTCTGTTTGTTCAGAACAAGACAGATTACATGCAGTCATCATCACGTTTCAGCAAACAGGATCTGAAAAACATGGTCTGTACGAGCTGAAGGACGTGTTTAAGCACAGCAGAATTTGCATTTATATAATAATAAATCAGACATGTCAGAACACCTCCTGTATTTTAAATCTTACAGCGTCTGTGTCTCTGAAGAGTTACTAGGTACCTGCTAGTCCTGATATATTTTTTATAACAGCAGCCTTCACTGTTTTTCTTTAACAGGACCCCTTTTGTCCTCCATAAATATTCAACACCGCATGTCTTGACAGATCATCGTGGGTTTGTCCCATCATGAAATTGTTGTTGCATAATGACACTCATTTATTTTGATCTATATATAAAAGTATCTCACAGGAAATGAGAGTGAAGAACTTGAGTTGCTTTGTTGTTCCATCAAATCAGCCTGAAACAGGAAAAAAATCTTTAATAATAATAATAATAATAATAATAATAATAATAATAATAATTTAACTTGCATTAGGTCACATGTTTCCTCATACATTTTGCTGCTTTTCAGAGGTTCAGAGGTTTATTTTTTTATACTAAAAAGTTGCAGTTTCAGGCACATTTTTCCTCTTCCTTTTTATCTTCCTTTTTCCTCTTACTTTTTCCTCTTCCTTTTCCTGAGAACTTGTGCTGTTTCACTGCTAGTTTCTGCCCACTCAGTAATCAATACAAAAGCAGTTCTATAAAACTATAAGCTATTTTTTGTGTGAATACAGTTGTATCCGCCATTACTACGTAAAATACCACTTTTACTTTTCGTAATTTGCCTCGTCACAATTTAAACATTTAAATGCTTTAATGCATTTGGCAAAAGCTTTTATCCAATGCATTCGTGTACATTTTATTATAATGTAGATTTCCTTGATAATGCAATATTATCAAATTGTTTTGGGTGTGAACGTTTTCTCTTTCTAGTCTGTGTCCATTGTGTTTTCTTCTCTTTCGTTAAGCAATTAAGACACGGCCTGTATGGAGCAGTCTTGTTTCATTATTTAAAAGTGAATTAATTACTGTCCAGTCACTTAGAGGAACATGTTGAACAGGAAGTCACGGCACAGATGAAAGCAGTGATGTGAGAGCGTTGTGTGTGTGTTTGTATTGACGTATGCTCTCCCTCTCAGTGACAATAGAATAAAGGACTCGGGGCCGGTCAAAGATAAGTCTGAGATCTGTACTGATGTGATTAGACTGTATTTACTGCCCATCACACCTGCTAGCAGAGCAAATGTATCTCACCCACCCCAACACGTCACCAAATTGATTTATGTGCACTCGCTAGTACACACACAAATACGCAAACAAGCAGACAGAGTCTTGTGCCATATTGATGCAAAGAGGGTTTTCTTGTCAGTTCTTTTCAACTTATTTATATCCTCTGGGAATTATTTAGGAAAGATCTTCAAATTCAAATATAGCAGACCTGTTAATTTACCCTCTTACTGAATAAATGTTCTGGTTCTGCCTACATTTTCACACTTTCCTCAAAACAAGTTAATGAATGCACTGTCTCTTCAATTTTCTTTCTTGATTCAAGGTTTATTTAGACGTTGCTTAGCATCAAAAAGCATTTAACAAATCAACTGTCTGACTAAATGGATTTCTGTGTGCTGATATATTCCTGGCTGTACAAGCAGGTGTTAAGCAGGGCCACAAAGAACTGAGCTCCCAGCCAACTTTCAAAATGTGAATAAAAGTTTAAAATGTGAACATAATGACCCTGTAATTTCAGCATATGTATGAGTTAAATTTGTTTTATGACAGACCATTGACTATAGCAAACTATTAGAGTTTTGCTAATGTGTATCCACGGTTATTTAAGTTATTTTAATTAGCTGTTCCCAGTCACGAGTTTTCTGTTTTGACAAAATTGTCACGAACCAGGAAAATAAGGGTACAGTTTTTCTTGATGAGGAGCATGTGCGCTAGTACCGATGAATAGCGAGAAATAAATGCTAAGAGCCCTTCAGACTCTTCTAACAAGAGTCCCAGTATTGCTTTAAAAGATGATGGACACAGTAGAATGATCTAATCAACAGTCTAAACACGTTCCATCTTCTCTGAGGTCTCTGTCTGATGAATTCATCCCTCTAAACAGCAATCGATGATTTTAGTTTCACTTCTCTTCATCACTTTCTGAATTGGTCTTTCATTACCATGACAACCTCTGAGGACTAACATCTCTGTCAGTAATGTTGATTTAAAACCAGATATAAGGGACACACAAGGCGTTTTTATTTTGCGATTGTTTTTGTTCACATGTATGTTGTTGACCATCTTTGAACCAACATGTTGTAAATTACATTTATATATATGTTTACGTTAAAGTTGCAATCCGTAATGTTTTGGGATAGAAATGAACATGGCAGGTTAATACGATCTCCTTACCTCAATTTAATAATGATTTTTATTTTTTGTCAAGTCAGATTTCCTGGGAAATGTCGGTGAAGCTTTATTTGACTACAACAAGTAGAAATGTTTGTAAGTAACCTGCAATTTTATGGTTCAAACAGAGATGTTGATAAAGTTACGGATTGCAGTTTTAAGACTGGATCACAAACATACACAAATTTTTTTCTGGAGGGTCATGCATATTGCTACCAAAGTACACTGCAAACAATGACTGGTAAATTACATCTATGGTGATTCCACAGATAAACACAACGCCAACATTCACGCATTTCTTTAAAAGGAAATTTGCTAAGGCAGTTTTGTATATTATTAGGTGACATTCCAGAACCTGAAGCAAAGAGGATAATGTTACATAAGCGTGGCACCACAAAAGCTTTTA
>JAZGTK010015306.1:0-13270 GCA_036877625.1 Ambastaia sidthimunki
AAGGAGCCTCCGCCTGAGTTTGAGTTCATCGCTGACCCTCCCTCCATCTCCGCCTTTGATCTGGATGTGGTGAAACTGACCGCTCAGTTTGTAGCCCGGAATGGCCGTCAGTTTCTCACGCAGCTGATGCAAAAGGAGCAGAGGAACTACCAGTTTGACTTCCTGCGACCTCAGCACAGCCTGTTTAACTACTTTACCAAACTGGTAGAGCAGTACACAAAGGTACAGCAGCAATACTGAAGACAAACTAGTGAACAGTGTGTGACGTAGTTGAATTAAGAACAGCTGTATGGACGTAAAACTGAGTTGGTATTCACTTAAGTCTTTTTGTTTGCCTGCAGGTTTTGATCCCTCCAAAAGGTCTTCTGGTGAAACTGAAGAAAGAAGCAGAGATCACACGTGACGTTATGGACCAGGTGATTATAATAAGCATTTCGGTTCCCACAAAACACTAACATAAAGACTTTTATGTTAGAAATTAGTGGTGTATTATGTTGATGCAGATGTTTGTTTTCATAGTACAGTGGTGAGTTAAAGTGCAATAGAGAGCAGAAATGAATTTGCTGTGCAGACTGCAAATGCAGTTAATCATTGCCACAATTCTACAAAACTCTATACTTTTCTGTTATTTTGTCCTGAAAGAATATGTATATATTTTACAGGCACATATAGATTCAATCTATTGACAGGATAATTTATTTAAATTCATCATATTTTACATAATAATTAATTTCATATTATCATCCATACTTATCTACATATTTTGTTATGTTGTAACATAATTCCATTTCTTTGCTTAAAGTTTTTTTCAGAGTATTATGGCTATAGAAAATAGTGAATCATGACTAGTCAAACCGAGTTTTAACTCCAAGTACACTATATATTGATATGTATGATATATTAAATGTTATAATGCCATAGCATTATGTGATCAGAGAAGATCACAGGACAGAAAGTCACAAAGATCAGATCAACCTTACAATTGTAGTCACATCTTTCCTTGTTGTCAGGTGAGGTATCGTGTAGAATGGGCCAAATTTCAGGAGAGAGAGCGGAAGAAGGAAGAGGAGGAACGAGAGAAGGAGAGGGTGGCTTATGCTCAGATTGACTGGCATGATTTTGTGGTGGTGGAGACTGTGGACTTCCAGCCTAATGAGCAGGGTGAGCATTCTTATGTGATATCAAGAAACCTTAAGAACCAAACCTAATTCCTTGTTGTGTGAGCTTAAAGCAGTGTTGTTTTCATTACAAATGCAGACCTCGCCTTCAATGCATGATGATAGAGGTGTTTTCTGTCACATTACAGGTAATTTCCCTCCTCCCACGACACCCGAGGAGCTGGGTGCCCGTATTCTGATCCAGGAGCGCTATGAGAAGTTTGGAGAGAGTGAGGAGGTTGAGATGGAGGTGGAAAGTGAAGATGAAGAGGATGACAGAGGGGCCAGAGAAGATGGACACACCTCTCACCTGGACCAGGACACACAACTGCAGGACATGGACGAGGTGAGCAACCAGGATTGCTTGTATTAATGAAATCAGGAGAATCTTAGTTTATTCAAGTTTTGAGATGTTATGTAATTGTGCAATAGTGTAAGCATTCAAAACTGATTAGAATGTGTAATTCTTTCAATAGGGCTCTGATGAAGAGGAGGATGGTATAAAGGCTCCACTGCCTCCTGAACGCCCCCTGCCTCCTCCCCTGCCCCCCACCCCAGACCACGTTATCATCCGCAAAGATTATGACCCCAAGGGTAAGATACGCATTCCGGTCTTATAACACACTGAAAATGGCATCAAACTGGCATCATAAATGTTTGTGTAATAGTTTTGGCTCGTTTTTATTGGTGTTGAATGATCGGTTTCAATCCACCAAATCTCTTTTTTCAGCCTCTAAGTCTCAGCCTGCTGTGGCCACCTCTGATGAGTACCTCATCTCTCCCATTACGGGTGAGAAGATCCCAGCCAGTAAGATGCAAGAGCACATGCGCATCGGCCTGTTGGACCCGCGCTGGCTAGAGCAGCGTGATCGGAGCATCCGTGAGCGGCAGATCGAGGAGGAGGTGTACGCTCCCGGCCTGGACATCGAGAGCAGCCTGAAACAACTGGCCGAGAGGCGTACCGATATCTTTGGTGTGGAAGAAACAGCCATTGGTAAAAAGATCGGAGAGGAGGAGATACAGAAACCAGAGGAGAAGGTAAGAAAGGAGTGAAAAATATTTAATTTGATGGTTCACATGAGAAGATACAAAGTGATCTTGTGCTTGTGGTCCATTTTCTAAATGTGTATCTAATTTCTCTTTCAGGTCACATGGGATGGTCACTCTGGCAGTATGGCTCGCACCCAGCAGGCAGCTCAGGCTAACATCACCCTGCAGGAGCAGATTGAGGCCATCCACAAAGCTAAAGGTCTGGTGCAGGAGGATGACACCAAGGAGAAGATTGGCCCCAGCAAGCCAAATGAGCTGCCTCAGCCTCCCTTGCCCTCAGTAGCCCCCAACCTGCCCAAACCCAGCCCACCAATCAGCACTATGCCCAGACCAATTCATACTGTGAGTCGCATTCTGTTTTAGCTAGAGTTTACAAAGTTGGATTTGATTGTATTAAACAAAAAAATGTGCTAGTCCTTATTATATAGATTCTGGCATCCTTAATGTTTTCTTTTTTCCAGATGGCACCCCCAGTGCGTACCACCTTGCTTCCTGCTGTTCCGGTCATCCCCCGACCCCCAGTGGTACGTCTGGCTCCTGGACAAGTTCTGGCCCCCATGCCGCCCATGCTGCATGCCCCCCGCATCAACGTGGTACCCATGCCACCCTCTGGGCCACATATCATGGCCCCCAGACCTCCACCTATGGTGGTTCCTGCTAGTAAGTCTCTGAATTAATTGTTGACTCTGTTTTAAGTTTGTGTTAAGTTTGTGCAGATACAGTTTTGTGTAGGTGCTGAATGGTTTATAACACACTTTCTTTGTATTATATAGCATTTGTGCCTGCTCCACCGGTACCTCAACCTCCCAGTACTGTTGCTGCCCCCCTCCCGCCTGCCCACCCTCCACCTCCTCAAGAGGATGAACCTTCCAGCAAGAAGATGAAGACAGAGGACAACCTGATTCCAGAGGAAGAGTTCTTGCGCAGGAACAAGGTAAATGCTGCCGTGACAACCTTCCAAATGCATTAGCAAAAGCATTGAGAAACTGAACATCGTTACATCAAGGTCTCTTACATAAACTGTAGTCAAGTATTAGTACTTATTATTTTGCTGTTTTTAGGGACCTGTTGCAGTTAAGGTGCAGGTGCCCAACATGCAGGACAAGACGGAATGGAAGCTGGGTGGCCAAGTGCTCACCTTCAATCTGCCTCTCACAGACCAGGTGATGATTCCACCCATCCACACAGTAACAGTATAACCACTTGAATTAGAAGCATTCTGTGTAACTGTTAATCATTTTCTACCTCTGTTAATCAAATCATGTTTTCACAGGTGTCTGTCATCAAGGTTAAAATTCATGAAGCCACCGGTATGCCTGCCGGAAAACAGAAGCTGCAGTTTGAGGTAAATTGTTTCAGTTTAAATGCTTCAGAAACGTTAACAGAAAATTGAACAGCTAGTTGTAGCTAATTATAAGATTAATCAATATAGAAGTACTTGCTTTGAAATCTTAAGACCTCAATCTTTTTTTTTTTCAGGGTATTTTCATCAAAGACTCCAACTCTTTGGCATATTATAACATGAACAATGGATCTGTCATTCATCTTGCCCTTAAGGAGAGAGGAGGAAGGAAGAAGTAGTTTATTATTGTCAGTGTTTCATACACTTAGATCCTCAGCAGATAAACATTATTAGCATATATTCCTGCTTAAATAGTAAACTTGACAGAATCTGCGCTAGCAGAACTCTTAATACAAAGTAAATGTATTTCTTTCTGTATTAACCAATCTGTGTTTGAAACATTCAATATGTGCATGATTTAATGTAATGAAAAATGTTGGTTATAGAATTCCAGCACACTGTCAAATCTGCATTTAGATTATTTTTAGTTTAGCTCTTCTTATTGAAATTGTATTAAATGCCAGTTGTAAATTTAAAACACAACTTTGAAACATCACATTTTGTGGGATACATACTCATTTTAGGTCTATGGGTAAATGTCCTCAGTAAATTTGTTGTGAGTGGTCATACTGCTTTTTTTTCTTTAACAAATACAGTCATTACTTATTTTTGACATTGTGGTTATTCAATGTTCATTGTATGTGATGAATAAAAAGGGTCTGAACCAACTTAGTGTAGTGTTATCTCATTAAAATATATGTGAAAGGCTGTGTGTTTGTTCCATACCCTAGGTATGTTAAAACTTTAAGATTATAACCATTAATATACATTTTATATGGTAAAAGCAAGGAGTTCTTGTCTTATAGCCAAAAATCAAAAGAAACTGTTATAGTACATGATAGCCTTTATTTTGAAGGCCAAGCTTTTGCGGAAGTCGCGTCATATTTTCATGCGGTCATAGGTGAAATATTTAGCGGGAGACCCCAAAAATCAACACAGGAGGTTTAGTTTGATTAATCAAACTTCATTTACAATAAATCCTTTAAGGACAACAAATAAGAGATAAGGTAAGCGATATATTAAGATAATGAGTTACCTTTATATGAAATTGCGTATATTTGAATGCTTTAAGACAAAGTAGGTGCGCATACTAGCAACCTAGGCGATATCTAGCCTCCAAATACTGGGTGATATAAACGAGAGTATCAGTTGGACAGTGTTTTATGTTATAAAACACATTTGTCTTTCTGCCATATGCTCTCAGTCATGTTTTCAGACGCGATTGTGCCCAAACACACCCTTTTAAATCCTCCGAGTTTTGAGGAGCCTGTGTTTGACCGTCATGAGCCTTCGTACAGCGGCTGCTCGGAGCGATTCCGCCTCGGCGAGCGCAGCTTTAGCCGTCAGTACGCGCATATCTACGCCACCAGACTCATGCAGATGAGACAGATACTCACCGACAGAGCCAGACAGAAGTGGGGTGAGAAACTGTAGACCTGTCTTTGTGTTGTAATGATAGATTTAAATGTGAGCCCTCTGATATCTGCGATCATGTATCGCAGGATCTGGCGTGCCTATAAGGAAGCTTTGCGATTTGCAGATGGGTGAACATTGTATTATAGTGGGCACCCTATTCAAACACATGGAGCTGCAGCCCTCCATCCTAAAGGAGATCAGTGAAGAGGTAATGCAATAGGAAAGAGCTTGAACATCAGCAGACATTAGGTACTTCATTGGTCTCCCTTTTAATCACTTTCTCTCTCTTTTTTTTTTACATCAGCACAATCTATTGCCCCAGCCACCTCGTGCAAAGTACATCAGCCAATCAGATGAGCTTATTCTGGAGGACGAACTGCAGAGGATTAAACTAGAGGGAAACATTGACACACCTCAGTTTGTAACAGGTGGGAGACAGCTAGATGTGTTAGCAAACATTTATATATACATACATGTGTTTGTGTGCTGAACTGCTCTGTGTTGTTATGTGTGCTTGTTTAAATGAGTGTGTCTCAAGCTTCATGTCTTTGGTACGTGGCATTTCATTTTCAGGTAGTGTAATTGCCATCATGGGTGCAGAGAAAAATGATGGCAAATTTACTGTTGAAGACTTCTGCATGGCAGACTTGCCTCCACAGGCAGCCAGACAGCCTCCTAACTCAGACAGGTACATAGACACAGCTGACCAGACTGTAGGTATTATTGTATTGTATAGGTTATTGTATTGCAGTTAGTTATTGTAAATTATGGTGTAATCCAAGTGCTTAGTAAAAGACAGTTTAAACAGTATCATATGAAAGGTGACACCAAGAAAGGCCTAATTAAACAGTTCCTGATTCCGCATCAGAAATGTAATATTTATTAGGTGGGTGAATTGAATCAAATTGAATCAAATTTATTTAGATAATCCATAAAGCAGCTGTTTGCAGTTATGTTTTTTGTATGCATGGTAGCATAGGCAATATGCATTCTGTATGCTAAGTGTAAAGTCATTATTCACCTGTAGCTGTTATGGTTGCTTCAGGTTTGTGCTTCTCGCCTCTGGTCTGGGGTTGAATGGCAGCGGAGCAGACAGCATGATGGGATTGCAACTTTTGGTTGATATGGTAACAGGTCATCTCGGTGACCAGGGAGAGCAAAACGGAGCAGCTTCCATTTCCAGAGTCATTTTAGCCGGAAATCTGTTAAGTCAGAGCACTCAAGACAAAGACTCCACAACCAAGGTGTGCAACTGCGGCTCATATTATATTACATTACATGCAGTGCCCACAAGATGTTTTCAGCAGAACCCTGTCTACAACCTACGGTGAATGATTCTTATTACACTTCTTTCCTATTTAAAGGCCAAGTACCTAACTAAGAAGACTCAGGCTGGGAGTGTGGAAGCTATCAGGCTGCTGGATGAGCTTCTAGTGCAGCTAGTGGTGCGTATTCATCAGCGTTTATTTAAGAACGCAGATCAGTGGTGTATACAGTTGAACTGTGTCCTGCAGTGCTGTCCCTGTTCTTACACACCTGCCTGTAAGTTTCAACTAATCCTGAAGACCTTGTTTAGCTAATGTTCTGGTTTTGAGAAACTGCAGGATGTAGCCCTGCAGGTAATGGAGCTGAACATCTACCATAGAATGTCCCATTTCTCAATGAAATTTTCAGTCACCTTTGTGGGCCCCCTGGCTACAGTTTCTTAAGTTCTTTGTTGTTTGCTGATCTCATAGTGTGCTTAAATTAGCCATTTATATTATATTTCTTTTAACCAATGAAGTATGTTTTAATTTTACACATTAATTTACACATTTTTCAGATGGTTTTTGGCCAATTTGTAAGTCTCTGTAATATCTATTATTTGTCCTCTACAGGCCTCTGTACCTGTGGATGTCATGCCTGGACAGTATGACCCAACAAATTACACCCTCCCTCAGCAGCCTCTGCATCGCTGCATGTTCCCTCTGTCTGTGCCCTACCCCACCCTGCAGCTGGTCAGCAACCCCTACCAAGCTGTCATAGATGATGTCAGGTGAGTGAAGGGAGTCATTCAGAGTTATTATTATGTTCAGATCATTTGTATCAATGGTCTGGTGATGGTGAACAGCAGTTGACAGTGTATGTGTGGTTTATGGTCACAGGTTCTTGGGTACAGCAGGGCAGAATGTCAGTGATATTGTGAAGTACAGCAGTGTGGATGATCACCTGGAGATCCTGGAGAGCACAATGAGAATCCGACACTTGGCCCCCACCGCTCCGGACACACTGGGTCTGAACCTTCACATTGCTTTCCATTACCACATTCAATTTTAATTCAGTTCAGTTTGTTTATTTGTCACATACAAAGTCATACACAGGATACAACTTGCAGTGAAATGAAGACATTACCACATACACTAATGTAGAGTACACTAATACACACTAATGTGTGTAAAAACAAATGTATACACTTTACTTAAAAATAATGTTTTGTAAATATATTTAGTAAAAAGCATTAGTTTATTAAACGCTTTACTTTGTCTCTTACTGGATCTAAAAAAAGTCATTCCCATTATATTTCAATATATCTTAATATTATATATTAATGTATATTATAATGCAATGTGAAAATGTTAAAGTGCTTTAACATGTTCTGTTAACCCTTCAGGTTGTTATCCATTCTATCAGAAAGATCCATTTATTATGGAAGAGTGCCCCCACGTGTACTTCAGCGGAAACGCTCCAAGCTACCAGTGTAAACGGATCACAGGTGAAGACTTTAGTTGCTTTTCATGACCTTTATGCCCTATTTATAACAATACATTAGTATGTGTAAAGGCATTGCTAAAGACTGCTTGTTTTGTCCTCTTTTGTCATCTCAGGCCCTGAAAGTCAGGAAGTTCTCCTGGTAGCGGTCCCAGAATTCAGCAGTACACAGACGGCTTGTCTTGTGAACCTAAACACATTAGAGTGTGAGCCTATCTGCTTTTCCTCATTTTCCACAGAGGACGATGATGAGGAGAACGAAATGAATATTAGCCATTAAACATTTATCAACATATGACACTTGCCTTTAAATTTGCCAATACTGGTAGCTCATGTATAAGATGTTACTAAACGATCCTTTTTTGTAATAAAAACCCTTTTCTGTTCATGTTTATAAATTTTGTCTAACTGTAGTGTTGATATCATTCACCCCACCCCATAAAAAAGCTGGTTGGATTCTTAATGCATTTCACACGTTTTTCTATTGACTTAGCCTCACTATTCGGGTGGGGGGTATTACCCGAGAAGAGATTTACTGGTATTAACTGGAAACCCTCAAAATTCTGACTAGATAGTCATAAAAACAGGTTAGATGGATTATGAAAGGCAGAAATTTCTGAATTTCATTCAAAATCTAAATTTCATTCTATTGGCATGGGCTGCCAATTTTTTCCAGTGGGGGAAAAAACTCAGAAAGTTTTTCCGCCCCCTATCGTTAGGGACGCACCCCAACCGCCTTATCACACATTAAATGTTAATAAACGTACGTTTGTTTAAACGCTGTTTTAACACCATGTTATTTCCGCTTAACCGAAAATGTAATGTATGTTAATGATAATGATAAAAAATTCTAATAAACAATAAAATAAATGTACAGTTTATGGCGTCTTGGCACACGTTTACTACGTCATTAGTCTGCGACCGGGGCGATTGTTTTGCGCATTTCAATGAAACGTTATTTGGATAGCTATTAGCTAACATTTTCGACATCATAAAGGTAAAATATGCAGTCATCATTATATATTTATATGTTGAAACAACGTAACATTGTAAAAAGCGCTATATAAATAAAATTGAATATGTAAAACTGCAAGTGATATTTTATCAGTGGAACAGAACAACACTCGGTCCAGCTCAGTGTTCAAATAGTGCTACAACAGTTATTGTGTGACTGATCAACACAATCGTCCACTCAATGGTCACTAACTGAGATGATTTGCTGTTTCTGCAGATGCCTCTGCCTCCAGCTCTACTTGCACGTCTGGCTAAACGAGGCATCGTGAAGAAGTCTGACCACGGTAAGGCACCATGACAAGGTTTTGCATTTTACAGTGTAACACGATCATGATACATACATAGCGACTATTAATTTCATGATCACATTACCAGCATCAGAAGCCGAAGAGGAGATCATTGCTGAAGACTATGACGATAACAACGTTGACTACGAGGCTACAAGGCTTGAGAATTTACCGACCAATTGGTACAAAGTTTTTGACCCCGTGTGGTAAGTGATCATGCTGATCATCTGTGAAAAATGTCAAATGTTTTAATCACTACTAATCAAAAAACATCCCAATATTTTCCTAGTGGTCTTCCATACTACTGGAATGTAGAAACAGACTTAGTGAGCTGGTTGTCCCCTAATGACCCTACTGCTGTTATCACGAAGGCAGTTAAGAAACAGAAAGGTAAGGCATTATTAGAGTGGAACTGCATAGACGAAACATGAAAACAGTTTTATTTTAATTTATTTGGGGAAAATTGCTGAAAATGTTTGTGTTTTGCTTTCAAGGTGAGACTGGACACGACAAAGGGGACAACCACCACGAGAAGCCTGAGAGAGAGAGGGAGAGAGACAGAGAGAGAGAGCGTGATCGAGACAGAGAGGATGGACGGGACAGGGATCGAGACTGGGACAGAGACAGGGATCGAGACAGAGATCGTGATAGACGTATGAGGAGAGATGACATTGCACCGTACAGTAAATCAAAGAGAGGTAATATATCAGGAACAGTCTCATGCAATATGGAAAATATCTGAACCCAGTTTTATTAAACTCAAACTCTATATGTGTATATATATATGTGTATATATATGTGTATATATATAAACTCTATATTGTGTATATACTCTAACTAGGAGGAAATCGGAAACAGCAGCAGGAGGAAATGGATCCCATGGATCCCAGCGCCTATTCCGACGCTCCAAGGTAACAACCATTTAGTTTACATTCAGTGTATTTCAATCTGTTACTGACTGTTTGAGTCTCATGTCCATTTTACATTCTACCTCAAAATTAGGAATCTATCAGAAATGAAAACATTTTATCTGAGATAAATAAAATCTTTGGGGTGACTATATAATAGGTTTCTGAGATTCACTTGTTTATAGATGCAGTCTTACACATTTGTCTTTTATCATTTCCACATTATAAAAAAAAAATTGAATTGCCCAAAACAATGTACAGCTGTATAATACGGACATGAAACATTTTCTTTTGCTAATTTTAGGGGCTCATGGTCCACCGGCCTCCCTAAACACAATGAGGCAAAGACAGGGGCAGACACCACAGCAGCAGGACCCCTGTTCCAGCAGAGACCGTACCCCAGTCCTGGAGCTGTCCTCAGGGCAAACGCTGAGAACATCAGACGCCTGGAGGAGGATGATGATGATGATGACGACTGAACAGGAACAGTGTCTAAAATCTTGCAGATTAGTATTGTGTACATTTATTAACTGTTAATGAATGCTTTAGTGACCTTTTTTAATTCCCTCTGGACATAGCTTCATTTGTTAATATACCATGTGTATAAACAAAAGATTTGTGAATATGTCCTTCCCTTGTTAATAAACATTTTGGTTAACATTTTTTGAACGTTTCAGTAATTCAGAGATTAAGTCATAGGAATATTATAGGAACTTTAGTCATAATATTTTATTATAAAAAATAATCTGAATGAAATAAGGGGCTTGTGCATAACTTTGTACATGAACAACCCGGATCTTTGATCTCTATAACAACTCAGTTGATACAGACACAGTTTCAAGAGAAAGTGCTTAGATTCTTATTAACTGGCAGTGAGATATTCTGTTCTTTATAGAACAAACAGGTCAGAAAAGACAAAATATATTTTATCTCTAGGTCAGTATCAGAAGCAGAAATAAGTTTCATTTTATCACTAAAAGGAAATATGGCATGTCTTTCATTGATCCTACATTTTTAGGACCAAACACGCAAGCGTTGCTGCCATGGTTTCCAGTCATTTAAATGATTTTGTCCATCTGTATCCCACAAAACAATCGACATTCCCATTTTCATTTAGGTTTAAACTTACATTTAAAACACCACCAACTAACAGAATAAATTAGGTCTTGTTTGTATTAAAAACTGACAGTTTTTGGTATGTTGGTCACTAGACATGAAGAAGAAACCAATCACAGCTTGGGTTGGTGTCAGAACAGGGTTGAAGATGAGAGGTGTGTTGTGTCAGTCAGCTGGCTGCTCAGTGCTCTACTCCATCCACATAATGACAGATAGCATCATATTCAGAAGTGAACACCTGCTTCTCATAACGTTCTAGTTGAACCATAGCTTTACACTTCTCTGTCTCGCTTCAGGACGCAGCCCACCTGCAAGACAACCATATGTGTGAAATACATTATGCTTCTGCAGCCAAAATGCATTGCAGAGTGTAACAGCTGAAAGATGGAACTATTTTTAATCTGTATTTTTCAGTACTAAATATACAATGTAGTTATCTAAATAAATGTTACTGAGCTTGTTGCAATGCATTCTGGGAATGACTTATGAAAGATACATGAAATGCTACGCTGGAATCTTACAGGGCTGCAAAATGTTGTTTCCTACTGTTTGGGAAAGCCTTTATATTTTGAGCAAATGTCTACAAATGCTGTCTAGATAGGGAACCCACTATAGAGTCCTGTTGTATACAACAGAATACAAGCAAGCCAATCCATATACCTGTCCCCTGTGTTCTCCAAGAACTACCATAATGTAGTAATGTAATGGAGTCATTCTTAGGTACGATGGTCTCCAGCATCTTCTGCTCTACATCTGATCAAGACAAATAAGTACATTACTTTAAAATTAATTATTATCTATAATTAGTTATCTAATTAGTTTAATTAACTTAATAATTAACTAATTAGTTAAAATTAGTTATCAAAAGCATCTGTGAAATTGCACCTTTACTGATAAATGTGCTCTTACCGTCCAGTTTTCCTTCCTCTGTGTGACACACACAGGTGCAGGGTGTCAGAACGTCTTCAACTCTCATCTGAACGCAGAAAACTAATTTAATAACCGCGCCTATGCTAAACGATGCTAATTAAACAGCTTCTACCAGTTTGCTTTGAGTTACCTTTGAGTTGTAGTATTTGCCTCCTTTAAATGCTGCATCTATGAAACGCACACAAAGGTCACTTTGGAGCCATGGTGGAAGTTTCTCTCTGGAAGATGGAAGACAAAGTTTAAAAATTAAAACAAAAAAAGACTAAATATGGCTGAGTGGTATGCCAGTATATATTGTGTGATGGTAGAAATGTGTCAACTAGTATATTTTTTTCCACATCTTTATACTGTATTTGACACCAGACAGAAAACTTGACCTATCAAGTTGTAGACAGCTTTGTTGATTTTATAAGATCTCACTGCCACAATTTCAATTCATTTTTGTACAGATGCATTTTCTTACCTGTCTGCACTTGATTCTTTGTGTTTCCTTTTCCTCTGATCTCGATTTCTTTCCTTCTCTCTGTTTCTTTCTGTTTTCCCTCTCTCGTCTTTGCCGTTTAACCTCTGTTCTTGCTCCTTTTCTTTCTCCTTGTCTTTGTGAGCTTTACTAAGACGACCTGATAGACAAAGATAAATATAACTTTTCACTGTATTTAGTAAATCAATTTCCCTAGTATTACTAGTATATCAAAGAGGGAGTACACACATAAAAACCAGCAGTTAAAAATATCTTTAGTTTGTTTAATGAATGTGTGTGTAAACTAGTTTTACAATAGCACCTTCAAACACATTCAACCAGGTTCTTCCTTTCCCTGTTTTCAGTCAATTTACAGACTCCATGCAAACAGTATTGACCCTTTTTACTTATTTTTATGATCAGTGCACATTATTCTACATCACAATGCCTCTAAAAGAACTTACCTTTTTCTGCATAACAAAGACTATATGAGCAGGGGAAAATATTTACCAATAACATCACAGTTACAATTCAATCTAATCACACCTAAATTATTTCTCACTCAATCAGTATATTCAAGTGTACAACAGTTCAGACAGAATTATTAAGAAAACCAGCAAAACACTTGAAAAGAATTAATGTACAAAGCTGTACAGTAACAGATGAGCATTGCTTACTCAGGTCTTTGCTGTAATTTTCATACTCTTTGCGAGTGACTAGTTTTAAGGAGTGCTGAATGATGGTCACTGCCTTGCTGTGAATAGCAAGTTTGACTACAACTC
>JAZGTK010015308.1:0-13270 GCA_036877625.1 Ambastaia sidthimunki
CTTCATCTGGGTGCGGAGCGGCCAGTGGTGAGAAGGCCTGTGCACAACCGGGCCTGGCTTCCTTCGGGGACTGGGCTCTGGATTTTATAAACCCTAACCCTAAGCAGAGGGATCCTCCGGCCGCGGCGCTGGCAGAGGCTGGAAGGACCTGTCTGCAAAACAGGGGGGTGGGGGGGGTGGGAGCGCTTTTCTTCAACCCCAAAATAACAGAATTAACAGACACCGGAAAGAGCTCACACTCGGTGCTCTCGTGGTGAGCACAGCTTTCCTCCTCTACGATGTCCACCACCAGCTCGGACGTCTGCTCCTGCCTCCAATCTGGTGATGCTTGGTTGGCCTCGGCCTCAGGAACCTCCGGAATGGGCTCGGGCACTGGGACCTTCGGAATGGGCTCGGGCACTGGGACCTTCGGAATGGGCTCGGGCACTGGGACCTCCGGCCAGGAGCTGCGCAGAACCATGAGGGCGTTGAAGGCGGCTCTGGACTCCTGCGAGGCCTGCCTGAGCGCCTCCGTCATGGCCAGTAAACGGTTCATACGCTCTGGGTCGAAAAATGGACCTCGAGCTTGAGCAGGTGGGCTCTCAGGCCACAGTGAGTAAGCTGCTGGATTGTTTTGGCAGCGAAGTCTTCTGTAATGATTGCTCACACACACGAGAAGGCAGTCCAAAAACACAAACCAGACAGAGTATACACAGGGGAAACCGCTCAGAATTGTTCACATGGGGCAAAACAAGATTTGCAACAAGTCCATGGCAGAGGGGAGTTTATACACCCCCCCCACCCCCCTGTTTTGCAGACAGGTCCTTCCAGCCTCTGCCAGCGCCGCGGCCGGAGGATCCCTCTGCTTTCCCTCCAATCCGAGAATCCTGGTCTCTGCCTCAGCCCGTGGACCCTGCCGCTTCGCTTAGCCACCTAGCTCCCTCGTCTCCACCCTGTCCCGTCACTCTGCCAGCTGCGCCAGCTCCACCAATGCTCCTTCGTCCTCCGTACTCTGCCCGGACTGTCGTCGACCTTCCCGTGCCTCAGGATTCTGGGTTACTTTGGAGCATTCTGTAAGAATTTTTCTGAAGTAGTTTTGCCTTTAACTAACTTTGTTCTGCTCAAGAATTAGTGTGAACTGATGATTGGCATCTGTTTTTGAAACCATAGAGGCTGTTGTGTAGCTCCCTGGTTTTATCTGCAGCTGACCATTCACTTCCCTTTAAACCTGATGTTGACACAAGTGCCACTGGAGTTCAAGGTGTTCTTATACAAGATAACTCTCATGGTGTGGAATATTGTGTGTTACTTTTTAAAAAGTTTTCAAAATATTACTACAGCACTGTTGAAAAAAGAAACATTGGCTCTGCTATTGGCATTGCAACATTTCGAAGTTTATGTTGGATCTAGTTCTCTACCCATTGTTGTATATACCGACCATAATTCTTTAACATTTTTGCCTAAAATGTTCAACCCCAATCAATGTTTTATGTGGTGGTCTCTGTTTATTCAGGATTTTAATTCAGAGTCATTATTAAAAAGGGAGAGACAATGTTTTAGCAGATGTGGATTCTCCCCATGCTATTACTCAATTTATCCACATTTAAAAAGAAATATCAAGTCTACATCTAAGGTGTTTCTTTTATTTAGTCTGGCATCTGGGGCTAGAACCTGCTATACAATGTATTCCTTATTTTTTTTCCTTACCCCTAAAAAGGATGTAATAAGCATGACTGTAATGATACACGGACACCACAAGTAGGTTGAATAAACAGATTTATTTGAACCACAGGAGAAATAATAGCTGGAGAGGATAATGGCGAGTATGAGTTCGTTATGGTAAATTTAGAGTTCCACACAGACTGAATAACAATAGTTTTCTCCTTTCGGGTTTCAGACACAGCGGGAGGAACAGGAATCTGGAGCAGTAGCGACGGCTGGAGAGATAACCTGGACACAATGAGGATCAACAGGAAACAGGAGGTAAGTACACAGGTAAGTATAAACAATGATAGTGGAGTGAGAGAAAGGAGTCCATATAACAATGTGCGTGAGCGTGTGTGTTACTGAGACCGGACGGTGACTGAAACAAAAGGAGGTGCTTATAAAGGTGCCATGATGAGAGAAAGAAATAGGGAACAGGTGTGTGTGATTAATACTCAGGAGAGGCGGTGCGCTGTGTGTGATTGGGAGGCGAGCCTGAACGCTCCGTGACAATGACGTTTTCGAAATATACCAGATGATTGGTGTTAGTGTAACAATGCCACCCATACCGCCACGCCAGCAGAGGGAGCCGTCACCGGAGTACTAGTTCCCGCCCCCTCTGCACTTCCTCTTTCCTGTTTCCTGTCTCATCATTTCCTGCCATGGACTATATAAGCACACTCAAGTCAATGAATCTTTGCGAAGTATTGCCAGTATCTCTGATCTGCCTTACCGAGCGTTTATATTCTGGATTGCTTACCTGTGTATGTCATTGTCTGCCCACGTTTTCTGATTATTGGATTGCCCTGTTGGATTTGTCTGCTTCTGGTTTTGATCTTGCCTGTTTACTCTGCCTGCTTGCTGCCTGCCCTGACCCACGCCTGTCTACCGTTTGTGAGTGTTCTCTGCCTGCCTCGACCCTTTGCCTGTCCCTCATTTCTGTTTGTCTGCTGCCTGCCCTGACCATTGCCTGTCTCACGTTTATGCTCATTGTCATTATGGATCTGTCTAATAAAACGCACATGGATTCTAACTGTCATGCCTCAGCGTCATTACAGTTAGCAACAAATTAAGTATTACTTTTAGTTGTATTATCTCTTTTACCCAGGTCTATGTAATTGCATAAGAATAGCCAGGACACAAATGAAAAACCATTTTATTAGAAACAAACCAATAGTAAGTAATCAGTTCTTGGAAGTACTCAAAAGAAGCGCTCGTAATCAAAATTTTGCCTCCAAAATTAACTCTACGGGTGGTTGGATAAACAATAGCAATTGTTGCTAACAAAAACAGACTTAAATTCAGGAAACAAACTGCAAAAAACATACTTTATAAGTCTCAATAATTAGCCAAAACACCCAGTGAGACTGGGGTACACTGCTGATGTGTCTTAAATATTGCTTTTACATTGGTGTAAATAGACTCTGAAGGGATAGAAGCACAACTTAAAAAAACTGTTAATGCAAGAATAAACCTAATAAAAGAAAAGGGTAAATAGAAATATTTGAAAAGAAGAAACATAAGGAAATGACACCAAGCACAATACAGACATGCAGTCCAAGAAAATTGAGCCAAACTTCACAAGCAAATCTTAAAACTCATTCACATTAAAATCTCAAAAAGTAACGAGTTAAAACAACATAAAACCTTAAAGATCTTTAGCTAAATAGTGGATAATAAAGAAAATATTTCAAAGGAAAAACATAAGGGAACAGCACTGAGCATCAGTCGGTAGACCCACAACCAAAGAAATTTAACCTTCAAAAACATGAACCGGCCAGTGCCTTTTTCTTGATCTCCCTACTAACTGTGCAGTAGACTTGAAAGGCTGTCATGGGGGGAGTCGTAACTTTGACACCTAACCTAACCGTTTAGCTCTAAAGATATGAGTCCAATGGTGGTCTGAAACCAAACAGTCAGCTGATAAATATGGATTGAGGGAGGTGAGAGAGTGGATAGTGAGAAAAGAAATAGTATGGGGAGGAGGGGGTTCAGATCCAGGAAGTGAAAACTTATTTTGCATAAAGGAAATGCTTTGACACATGCTATAAGCTACCAAAATGATTTATCTCTAACTAAGCAAACAGAATTGGGGGAGGGTTGAGTAAGTTAGATACTATTTATAAATTTATTTGCAAAGTACAAATTTAAAATGTAGTTTATAATATATTTAAAATACTGGCTGATTCTTCAAAATGTTTAAGTATTACATTTTGTGTACATTATATGAAAATATCGTTTATATTTTGCATTTGGAGGTAAAGAAAGCTTCAGGAATTCATACCACTGCATCTTTAAAATGATTTGTTTACCAAGCTACTGCTTAAAGTGTCTTTGTACAATTGTGCAATGTGTAAAGTTTAGTGCCTGTGGAAAAAAGTGCAAGTATGAAAGACCAAAAAAATATTAGGAACATTTATAAGAAAAATAATCACTCATAAATATTCAGAAAAATAATAGTTCCATTTAATACACTCAAAGTGGAATTTGTTTCTCTCTCTATTCATCCCCATCCTATAATTAGGCCTAAAATTAAATGAATCACATAATGAGAAATTGAAATGTCCTAGTTCATTTTAAATTCAATTTAAATTCAGTTTTATTTCTATAGCGCTTGTGTGTATTGTTTGAAAGGTTAGGTTTGCAGAAAAGCTTTATAAAAAACTAAACAATATGAACATATGCCAATGTAAGCGAAATAAGTCATATTAAATTAGTATAATTTACATGAAAGAACAATGTATACAACACTAAGATTTTGATTACACATTGGAAATTGAGAAAATTGTCTGTAAAGAAGCCAGTGATATATTGAACTGTTTTTGCTGTTTACATCGGTTGGTGCTGCAATAGTCACACTCAGGAGAGAGAGCAGCACTCACACATTTTCTTCCTCTTTTTAAGACCTCTTCTTTGGTTGTTGTGGGGAAGGTGGTTAATTAGCTCATACAGTGTGAACATGCAAAAGGAGATCTCATCATAAGCTGTTCTTGCACCATTCTCAAAAAGGCAAGCAAAGAGTGTGATCGTTGGGGCATCAACAGACATCAGCTCAACGTATGCCAGGTCTGAGTAGGCACTGGGCCCACTGTATATGACCCAAGGTCCTAACCAGCTGTCTGGGTCCCGTGGCAGAGGACTGAGGTAAACCCCGAGGTCACGTCGAGCATTCGACCAGGTTGGGTGTGTATATATAACCCATGTTGGCTGAAGAAAGTTTTCTGAAGACTCTGGAACAGGGGACACACTAACTGCCGGTGGGGTGTAGATTGGCATCAGCTGTCTAAGTAAGTGTCGGAATTGCCCAAGCTGGTAGAAGGGGGCAGGAAATCCAATCACGCTGCCCTGACACCCATTTCTTGGCTCCACTAGTTTCCGCACTAGCTGGCCATCATGAAAAACAGCACCATTATTAAAGCTGACGGCTTGTACCCGGCAACCTAGTGTACTGCGAGCATTGCAGTACAACACGTTGTTTCCATCTTCCTCATCTACTGACACCATCTGACATTCCACACTCTCTGGAGCTGACAACACCTCCCCAAAATGCCACACCTTTCCATGTGTGTCACTATAGAAACAGAATGAGTGTGCTGAAGTTTTGCACTTTCTGCCAAAGCAGTTTCTGCAGTCAATATGGTACGTATAGGCAGGGATTATCAGCCGTCCAGATTTTAACTGGGTTCCGTGACCTGGGCCCACAGCAAAAGTGGCCCACTCTGATGTGAAACAAAAAATGTTTGTTTTACTATATGGCACAAAATATTGAGCAAATAATCAAAATAAATGTGAGCATTAAAGCTTCAGTGTGTAATTTCTGAGTCACAAGCCAAACAGAATTGCAAAAATATTTGCTGTTGGTCAGGCTGTCCCACCCCAAAGTCCCACCATTGGTTGAGTAAGTAGTTGTAATGACAAGCCACTTGCAAAAATCAATAATTTAAGTGTTTAATTTAAGAACGTTTGGAAGTTACATTTTTAAATTTTAACAAAAATTATACACCTCAACCTAAAGAATATGGCACATTGGTCTTCACCTTTGATGGTGTCCCCTATGACCATCTTGGTAAGGTCTGTGACAGAGCTCCACGTGTCTCCCTGGTCACTGCTGGACACACAGCAAAGACGGGTCACATTCTTTCCTGTAATTAGTTGGTAAGACTCAGAGGTGTGACCCAGAACAGCAATGAAAAACAGGAAGATTGTGCCAGTAAACTTATCATAGACGGGGCAAGGGTTCATTGAACGGTGGCCAGGCAGTCGAGCTGCGCTTAGAACCTGCATGTCCTTCCACTAAAGAGAAGAGAAAACCAGAACATCTGTGTAAAAACAGTTTGTTTTTCACAATAATTCACAACACATTTGAAAGCATATTTTCAGAAAGTCATATTGTTATGCGTATGTCTCAATGACATTTGAGACATTAAGCAGTTTTTGGGCTCAGTGAAATAACATTTGTAAGTTTGCAGTCATTTGTGGGATGTATGTGGTTTTGGTTTAAATTACTGATATCATCATCATAGGTGCTGATGTTTTTCTCCTGAAGGTTTTCACCATAATAAATTATTCCTTACTGCAAGACAGAGGATCCTGAAACTCCATTAGGAAAAAGAAAAATCCTTCATTAGTGAATTGTTACTAAATTCAGAGAGATCAATTCACCTCTACGTAGTTCTTGTGAAACATTCCTTTGCGCATAACTAGCAGATGTGCTTGAGAGTCTGCAGGAGACAGTCTTTCCTCACAGAAGGCTAGAAAACAGCTGCAGCTAGGCAGGTAGATCAGAGCAGGCACACGATACGTAACTCCACTCCACTCCTTTTTGAAAAGCACAGAGCGTGCTGGGAAATATTGAGAGCCCATAACTTCACATAACTGAAAAACAATGAATCAATCAAAAACAAATGCACGTGTTGAATAACTGTTTCTTAAACAACAGTTTGATTTCAGGATATAGTGCATGTCATATAGCCTTGAATCTTACTTTTGTGGTAATTTTTGGAGTTTTATAGACCCAGGAACTACATGCTTTCATTGTATGGAAAATAACAATGAGACATGTTTGTTTTTAATGGAGATTATACAGGTTTGGAACAACATGAGATTGAGTCTTTTTATTTAAACATTACCAACAAACAAAAGCAAAAGTTATTCATGCTCTTTGGTTCTGTGCTGTGGTATATAAAGTGCAAACACATACAGAAGGTGTGAAATTTCACAGTGTCTGTTTTTTGTGACAAAAAAAATTGTGTCACCACAATAGAAAAACAGTTGGACAACTAAGAAACAGCTTAAAGAGAGAGTTCAAAGGACAGAACAGATAGACAGCTCAGGGTCTGTTTCCATGATTAACCCCATAACTGGGGTCTGAAAACACTTTTGAAAACAGGTTTTGAGTGCAAGTGTTTAAAAACGATAACATTTTCATGTATCAGACTACAAAAATGCACATTTGTGAAAACAGTAACATTGTGCACATCCATATTGTGTTATGCTCTGTAGAGGAATGCAGAGATGGGCAGATTAGCCAAAAACTCAAGTACAAGAAAATATAACAATAACGTAAAAGTAACTATAACAAAATTACACAAGTAGAAGTAAAAGTCATAATCTTAAAAACTAGGTAGTAAAATTTGAGGACAAACTTTACGTAGGCTTGACAAAGCCCAGCCTGAAAGGTCATAATGGTATGAAATAATTTAGGTCTGACATTCTCTAACATTATGGTAATAAGTGGTAATACGTTTTTGCATGATGTTAACACGTTAAAACATGATACTAGCACATTTTAGCATGATATTAATACATTTGATTATTGTCAACCAAGCCCCTCACACAGCAACCACATTGCACCAATTCATCAGAATACTGATCACCTAAATCCCATTACCTTACCATTATAAGTACACAGCAAGCCAATAATTATTGCCCGATCTTGTTAATCCTAATAGGACTACTCACCTGTAACTACATGCTATAGCAATTTCTCCTGTGTTGTTCCCTTATTGATTCCTCCTGGGTCCAAGTCTCCTGTGTCTGTTGTCCTCCACCTGTTGTAAGAACTCACCTCTTACCCACCTGGATATGTGATGTCATCATCTCTTCACCTTTCATGATCCATGAGCTCCTGCATCTGTAAAAAACAGTTAATTTACCTTTTCTCCTGTGTTTCATCAATAAACATCATATAAACAATACTTACTATAACATAAGACCAGACTGTGCAACCCTGAGCGGCAATGATTGACTTCAGGAGCTTGTGGATGTACTTTGCCACTCATTCATTTCCACTTTTGCTTTCTCAACCCATGTTTTTTCATCTCCTGTCATCACCAGTCTTTTGCCATTAATCGCCATTAATTAGCATGAGGCTAGCATGTTTACCAGGATACTAGTACATTTTAGCATGATGCTAACAAGTTTTAGTACCAATTAACATAATGTTGACGCATTTTAACCTGATTAGCCACATTTATATGGAAATTACATAAGTCTGATCTGTTTCAAAATATACAACACATTTCTTTAGAACACCCTAAAGGTCTGACCTGAGTGGTTATAGCTTTAAAGCTGTGTGAAGAGTTAGATGCAGAAATTTTAGTCTCAAAAGAAGTGTAAATATAGCTGCAACCAGCACACAGCTTCTCTGAAAACAATGCACAGAGGGTGCTTATATTTTACTCTTTATTTAACTTTACATTTAACTTATATTTTTATTTAGAGTCCAAGTGGCACTTCCTGGTACCAGGCACTATAACTGTGACTCACACAAGCCACATCATTATAATCAGCCCACAACACTAAACCTATTTCCCAAGCTTGATGTAAATCATTCAATGTATGAAGAAGATATGAAACACTTCCTGTTCCATTTATTGCCTTAAATTGATTGCCTCACCATGGCAACATTGTTTAAGATATCAAAAATTCATTCACAATTTAGCATTTTCAATATCTTTTCTTTTTTCTAATCAGGTTTGAAGCAACTTGGGTAAATTTAGGAGGACTCTTTTAAAATCTGTTTTATGTGACATGCTTCTTCTATTTCTGCCAGTTGGTGGTGCTATGCCTGTGATCCACAATAGCCACCTCTATGTCATCAGCCCCTAATACCAATATACTGTTTTAGTTTAAACAAAATCACTCAATGCACGCAGAAGATATGACATATCCTGTTTCCATTTTTAGCCATAAATGTACTCACTATGGCAACACTGTTTGAGATTTCAAACATCCCTTTTCAATTTAACACCTTCAAAGACTTAACATAATATGAAGAGTTTGGTTCCAAAACGGGATAAACGCCAATTTTAAAAAAAAAGAGATACTGCCAAAATAAGCTTCACATGTGGTCTCTATTCAAAGTTCTGTTATCAATTTTTTTTAAAACGCGATATCCGCCGTGTTTTACTGCACCGTTTCTTCCATTTTTTCCCAAAACGTGATAAACGCCAGTCCTGATTTTCAGCAAAACGAAACATATCCATTCGACCAATCACGGCGCACTATTCCAACACGTAAACTGTGCTGCTGCGCCCTGTAAGTAAACACCGGCAAACACTGTCATCTTTTGAATGGGTGTTTTTAGCGTTATACAATGAACAACTTTGATGGCATCGATGAGCCAGTGCTCGTTTCGTCCATGGGAAAGAAGCGCAAGCCTTACAAAGACGATCACAACAGGGAACATATAAAGAAAAACCGAAACTTGGCGGTGGGAAAATACCGGCCATCTCTTGGGTCTTGTCATATGTATAGATCAAGAGAAAGTTTTATCACAAATGATAACTTAGCAAGTGGTAACTTGTTATTTATGATTATATTTTTGTCCACTTTTTATACAGAAAATAAGCTTTTATTTAATAAATTGAATTTAAATTGATTTATAGCATTTTAGGGAAAAAACGTGTCATGGATATAACCCATTTTGGGGGGAAAAAAATCATTTGTTTGTTTAATAAATGTTTAAATGTTTGATTTTTTGATGTTATTACAAACATGATGATATATTATTACACTGTTTTTCTCAGTTAAACAATTTTGGATTTATTCCGTTTTGGAACCAAACTCTTCATATTTTCCAAATTTTGTGACAATTCCATAAATCCCCCATGAGGAGCAATAAAAAATTAAGGGCCTGGAATTGACAAAATCCACAGACAATCCAAAATGCCTGACTTCCTGCTGGACGGAGCTCATTAATGTAATTTTGAAAGTTGCCCAGTTAATGAGGTCAATACATGTACCAAGTTTGGTAACTATAGGCAAAATAACCCCATTACTTTAGTTAAAAAGGGGCGCTATAGAGCCCCCCCACCACAATAATATATAACAGATTTATGAAACAATATTTAAGATATCACATCATAATTTTGAATCAAAATTTTAAATCTTAACTGATTTGGCATGATGCTCACCAAGTTTGGTGTCAATCACACGAAATCCTTAGGAGTTCACAAAATGCGCTTTTCAAAAAGTTCAAAATGGCTGATTTTCTGTTGGCAAAGTTAAGGAGTATTAGTGCCAAAGTTGTTTGGGTCTTCAGGACCAATACAGGACTGCACCTGCAATCACTCATCGACTCATCAGATATAAGCACACACAAAGCCAGCACTCACTGTCTCTTTTTACGAAAAAGGATTACACACGTGTTTCCATGCTCTAGTGAGCTCTCTGGACCATTCCATGTGCTCCATCTTTCGCTTACCTGTTACCTGTACACCAATAAACTTAGTCTTTACGATTTACATCTGTTGTCTGAGTCTGCTTACCATAACAATAAGATCAATATTTTGTGTGTGTGTGTCATTTCGTTATAGAAATGTAAGGTTTCTGCTATTGCTCAAGTGTAACAGGAGGTCTTACTAAATACTTGCACTTTAGCCTATAGAAGCTTTTCTGATTATATTTCAATACTGCATACAAAGTTCTTGTATTTTCATTTCTTGTGGACTACGACTTGCCCAGTAATATATTATATTATTAAAAATAAAATATTAATACTTTTACTAATATTGGTTCAAATGCTAATATTTTCCTATTTTATATTTTAGCCTTGCATGCAATACAGCGATTTTTCACATGGATCCTTGTGAACTGAAATCAAATAAAGGAAAACTTTTACCACATCATTGTCAAGTAAACATTTCCTCAGCAAGACAGAGCAGAAAAACAGAGCAGAGAGACAGACAGATCAGAGACAGCACAATTTAGTGTCTGCATTGTTTCCAGAAGCTTCTGGAGTTAAATGCTGGCTTCAAATTTAGTAATGTTTACTTCTTCACAATAGTGTTTGTATTACCATTGACATAATTAAAACAAATGTGGTGACAAATAAACCTTTAGTCAACATCTCACAAGAAACAGATGGTTATGTTGCTGTGATATTTCTACACAGTTTTACAAGTACACAGTTCCTGTAAATTTAATCCAGCTACACACAATGCTGGCCGATATTTACTTACAATTAGTTGATAATATCTGTCTTATTTGACATGCCCAAATCTACAGATCTGCTTTGCTTGCTGTCTAAAGCAGCCAAATAGTTTAATGCTAACAGGTTTTAATTGTAAACATTATAAGCAGGTTTTCATTTATGTTTAAGTGATATATTTAAAAAAACATTAAGCTAAATGATCAATAAATTCCTGCAGGAGACAAACAGGTTACTTACAACAAACAGGCAGAATACAACACTGCAGCAAACAGCAATGAACAGCGTGTCAGACGAGCCAGTGTGAAACTGCACAAGTCTGTGACAAGTGCACAATAAAAACATGCTGTGAGTGGCTTTATCTATTAGGTGGCGCTTCATTTGTTTGGGCATTGAACTAGAAGCAGGTCTGACTCATCAGCAGAAGAGAGTGAAAAAAAATTGTTGTCAGTTGTAAAGGATGACAAAGGTCTTATTCTGTCTGTGGGAGGCCACACAATTTACACTATAATATTTGAGTTACTTTTGAAAAATGTTCTGCGATTTACTTTTCAGTTTAAATAATTTGCATAAAAAATTTAAAGTACTGAATTTAATGAACTGACTACGTAGAATCACGCACTCATGTTTTTGCAGGACCAGAGCCGCTAGTCAGGAACAAGATGGTAGGCCAGTGCATTCGATTTCTGCAATGGAAGTATTCTCATTATTTTGAAATCATCAAAGGTGAAGGGAATAGTTGTAGGAAAAGTGTAGATTATATGCGGGTGAAAAACACTTGTCAAATGCAAAAAAAAACACTACTTCAAATTAAAAATCTAAATCTGAACACAGCACTACAGTCAGGGAGCCGAATGAGACCTGTACCCTGCTTCATGATAAACAATAAAAGCTTGATTTCAGTTCAAGTTTACCACCAGGTAAAACAATTAGTTTGACTGAACTCAACAAATTGGTTGCTGTATTTATTGTTGAATAGACGGAGCCACTGTCCACTGTGAAGGCACCTACATTTTGTAACATTTTCAGCAAAATCCCCATGACAGGAAATAGACAAGGGGTGTCTAACCCTAAACTTTTACAAGCTTGTTGGACAAGGCATAAATGGAGACAGACATGAAGAAAACTTTTGCTGACCTGTCTCCATCATTGCAGATTTATGGACTGCTCAGGAGAAAAGGGGCTGTTGTGGCTGGGGGCAGTCATGGCCTAATGGTTAGAGAGTTGGACTTGTAAGGGTGGTTTCACTACAGTGGTTCAAGCTGTAGGAATGCCGAAATGACTAGAAAATTGTTAACAGCAAGATGGTATAAAACTGTTCTGTCAATTTCCACCCTTCTGTTACTTATACCAACAATGAAAATAAGTGCAGTTATGATAGCTAAATGTGGGAGAACGTTGCTATAATAAATATATTGTCTTGCATTAAGTAGGTTTAAATTATTAACAAAGAATCAAAACTAGTATAGTTTTGTAGTGAAAGAAATTTATTAAACATTTAAAAAAAATGTTTATTAACATTACTAAATGAGGTTATACATTAAAATGATTACAATAAACATATCTATAATGGTAAATGATATATGTATACAGTTAATTAGGTGCATTGAGAATGTTACCTTATGTCTGAGATATAGAATAAGAGATAGAGAAAACAGGTAAGAAAGAGAGAACAATTGAGGCCTGGAAGCTGGACCTAGTGGCCTAAACCCCAGAGCTCAGGTAAAGAGGAAGAGTGCAAAAAAAGAGCAAACAGGAAAAGATCCAAGGAAAAGGAGAGCCAAGGAAAAAAGAGACATTTCATACATTCCTTTTTATCCTTTCCTTGACCATGTGACTGAAACCAAACCTAAGACAACCAAAGTGACCAATCAGAAGACCATGTTTAACCCCCACTGTACTGGACAAACGGCAGACCCTCACCCACAATACAAAGAGCTTAGCCAATAGCCGTTGTTGCTATCAGTTCAAATGTGGGTTCAGAAGAGGGTCACTTTAGGCAAGATAAAGGGGTTGTAAATTCCATTTAATTTTTAACCCTACAAATCCCCCCTTGGCACCGTGGGCCACACCTAAGTAGCTCATGGTGACACAGTCCATAATAATATGCTTTTAGTTGTGTATGTAGATGTTATCTTCAGACTTCTGTCCAGA